>BMAV01024932.1:76225-100854 GCA_019973955.1 Trichonephila inaurata madagascariensis | reverse complement strand
CCTTAATAAAGACGAAAGCATTTTTTATCCAGTTCCAGAGTCGTTTTTAACCTCTCCGGCACCCTAGACACTTGAAATGGTTACGCCCCTCCACACACTATTTCCAGAGCTTTCCCTTCCTTCAGTTCTTCCTTGCCAGTTTTTGTTCCAGAATTCGGTTCAAGAGGGATTTTCCGTTCTCTATCTTACCCTTTTACCTTTCTTTGTTTTTATTCTTAGCAGTCTTTCCATTATTCAACAGCTATGGACCCGCCATGTTCTAAACTGGCAACCGTAAGGAAAGGATCGTGGCATGGTTTGGTCCATCTTGCTTATTTCTTACCTTACGACATCACGTGCCACTCATTCTGTTGTAAATTAGTACAGTAAATTAATGAAAGCGTTTGCAACTGCAGTACAGAGTACACAGTATTGTGTGTATGAACTGTTTTCTATTTGTTAATAATCAACTTTTTCATCGCTTATTACTTTACTATTTTTTACTTTTAGACATCCTTATTCTTAGTTAAGTCACTGTCATTATTCTGGTACAAAAAAGATTTTTTGAGCTTTGATCATTGCAAAATCATTCATAACATTACTGTAATAAATTTCTATGGTAATATAATTTTGAGTGCATAACGACATGAAACTAATCATGTCGCTATGCACTCAAGTTTTTATTTTCCATAGTATGTCTCATTTCAGTCTTTAATCCCTTAAGGACAGAAATGCTTCTCTTATGACTCGCTAGGCGGTGGTATGTTTATTGTAGATTTTCTCTGTTTTCGGCCTTTAATTTTTTTTGCCCAAGGCAAGTGCCTAGTTTGCGTAAACGGAAAAGTGGTCCTGTCCAGTTCGTTATAAAGTACATGCTTGTTATCAAGTAGCGATTAATAGTTGTTAGTTTTATTCCTAATTTGATTTTAGATTTTTATATGCTGTATGTACTTATAAACTAAATTTTTACTGTAAACAAATTTTAATTTTTTTTGTAATAAAAATGAATTTATTTTTGTCATAAATATCCAACATAGATTTTATTATTACTTTTTTGCACGGTTTTTTGGGAAAATATTTAGTGATTTTTAAACTTTCACAATTTTTTAAAATTGTAGAGCACATTCTTAAATTTACCATATGTCACATGCATTTTTTTCACGATTTTTTTGTATGGTTTTCTAAGGAACGTATATATCATGTAAAAAGAAAAAAAAGATGGGTGTGTATATTTCACAAAAGAAATATTTAGGTCCAATTTTTGTTATGGATATTTTCAATCCAAAACTGTTTAAAATATGTAAGTAACCATATAAAGATATTATATATAAGAGATTCATTGTGTGTGTTCCTTCCAAAATAATATCTCTATAATCATTTTAAGTGTTTCATCAGATGTTACATTTCACGCGTTCTCATCGCTCGAAAATATATCCCTCACAAAATCCTGAATTAAATCTATCTCTACTAGTTTTCAAAAAGCAAATAAATAAAGAAGTGTAACGTTTCTTATTCTTCCTTTTAAAGCAAACTCTTCTCTAAAAAGAGTGCAAAAGAATAAGAAAAAGATAAATCCGAAAACATTTAAGAGTAGAATATGCCACGGGCTTTTGTAAGAGCTTTTTGCCCGTTAGTTCTATAATGGAAAAAAAAAGAAACTATATTTCTTTCTTAAAACTTTTTGAATAACACTGAAATATGGAACCTTTGAGCAAGTTCTCTCCCTAGACGCTTCTATGCCGTAAAATTCCGTTTGGTTTTTAGAATGGTTGGATAGAAAAAATAAATGACTCTTTTCGGAAAATGGGTTGGTCTTGAAATACCCCCCAAAAGCCACTCTCTAAGCCCATATCAATTTCAGTTTCAATAATAGGGCATTTTTATGCAGATTTAACAGAGTTGAGATGTAAAGCGCCTGCACTCTTTTATGAAGTGAAGGTTGTATCTTTTGCATGGTATACTACTGGTGTTGAGAACTTTGATGCTTATTTCGAGAATAAAAGTCTAGAAGAATATTTGTGTCTGAGAGAGATGCTGGCTTCAAAGAATTCTTTTTCTACACCGAATATTTCACGAAATTTAATACTTGTATAGCCCGGAGTTTAGAGAAATACACAGTTTTTCATAAGAAATTTACATTTTAAAATAATAAACTTAGTTTTAGAGATGAAAACTATCTCTACTTATATAGTATTTATTAATCTATTTTCACTCGGCTGGGTGTCGTGGTTAGTTTGTCGCTGGCCTTCTACACCTAAGGTTGTGGGTTTGGCCCCGGCCCAAGTTGGGGGATTTTCATGATGCAAAAAATCAACAGCGGTCATGTCGTATGATTATACGGCATGTAAAAGATCCCTCAAGAGTCTGTTTGGCTTGAATGCTTTCGGCCAAATTAAATCCTCGTACAGGATAGCATCGTTAGAGTGCAGGTGCATCCCTATAGGGAGGAAAC
This sequence comes from Trichonephila inaurata madagascariensis, assembly GCA_019973955.1. NCBI lineage: Eukaryota > Metazoa > Arthropoda > Arachnida > Araneae > Nephilidae > Trichonephila > Trichonephila inaurata. The sequence goes on along the minus strand of BMAV01024932.1, from coordinate 98,423 downwards.
TGTGTGTCAAAATTACCTGTGGTGATTGGTATACACCTATATGGTGCCGCTCTAAAAAGAGGTAGTTTTGGGGAATGTACTAGATTTGAAATGGTAAAACACCAATCCGCAACCCATTAGAAATAAAAAAAAAATTACTGTATTCAGAATTTAAATTTCTATAATTCGCATGAATTGGGGAAATCAAAGTAGTTTGTTCGGGTAAAGTAGTTTTAAGACATAAATTTCATATAGACATTTGTTCTTATACTATAGTTTTATTAATTTCCAAATGATACATTGAATATCTTTACTAAATACTCTCACATTATAATGTTTCCATAATAAGTCCTAACTAAATACATAAGTAAAAAATAATTCTTTAGTAAATGCACAAATATTAATACTTAGATACACACGATTCTCTCTAAATCGTTGTAGGACTTTTATGTAATGCTTTTAAAGTATACATTCGAAGAATTACTATTATGAAATTCCTAGACATATTTCTATTTTCCTTTGATGATATACCAAATTCTGTATTATATAGCCGAGTTTTTAATAAATATGTGTAATATATCTGTTTTATTTCATATTTATACAATATTTAATTACATGATTTTATGAAATTTCTGATCATTTACAAATTATTATTTGTCTGCATATAGTTAACGTTTCATTATTATTTTTTTAGGAAAAAAAAATCAATAATTATATCAAATCAATCTATCATTATGTTTAGACTTTTATTAATAATACACTCTATAACAAGAAAAAGACACACCAAGAAGGAGTTACCCGATTGTAATGAAATTTCATATGCAATGACATTTGTACCAAACATGAAAATGATTAAAATTTGGTGTTAAATGAATGAATAGCGAGAGCTGCAGCGCATCGGAACTGCGCATTCATTAAGTGCCTTTAAGACACAATTCTCAATCTGATGGTCGAAATTTATGCTACATTGCGATTTAGAATACCTTTCAACGACTGAAAAAATGCTTCGCCGCAGGATTCAAGATCATTACGAACAACTGTCAGAGTTTGAAAGAAATCATATCATTGTATTGAAAGAGGCAGGTTGGGGAAATCGGAAAATCGCTTGTCATACGGATCGAAGCGATGAGGCTATCAGAAGATACCGGCAAGAATGGGTGAACAGTGGCAGATTTCAGCGTCATGACGGTAGCGGTAGGCATAGGGCCACAGCAGATCGTGAGGACAGTTTGATTATTATATCAGCTGTCACCGCGCCTATTTCATCGTTAACAACCATCAGACGTGTGACCCGCACACGAATGTCCACCATGATCATTCGCAGGTGGCTGATAGTGCGAAATTCACGCTCGTAACGACCGCTACGCCCCCTGCCATTTCAAGCCTGCTCACTGTCGAGCTAGATTACAGTTGTTCTTGGCTCAATCAGGTTGGAATCATGCTCATTGGGGATGTATAGTGTTTAGAGATTGATCCCGTTTCCAACTTTGTCCTGACGATCATCGAAGACGTGTCTGGCGAAGTTCAGTCCAGCGTGCCAATCCTGCTTTCACTACTGCACGCCACACATGCCTTCAATCAGGAGTTATGGTATGGGATACTATTTTCTTTGACGCCCGGACCCTTTTTGGTCGTCATTTGAGGCACGCTTACAGCACAGAGGTACGTCGACAACATTCTGAGAACTGTTTTGCTACCATTCCTTTTGCAGTACTCTGACCTTATTTTTCAGCAAAATAATGCCAGACCACATACGGTACGTGTTGCTATGAACTGTCAGACAGTCTAATTTTTCCTTGCCCATCCATATTGCCAGATCTCTCTCCAATAGAGCATGTCTAGGATATGATGGGATGGAAACTGCATCTACCAGGAAATGTTGATGACCTGGCACGACGATTGAAGCAAAGTTGGCAAGAAATACCGCAGGAGGCCATCTACTCTATGCCATGTCATGTGGCAGCTTGCATCCAAGCTAGAGGTGCTTCAACACTTTAATTACCTCGTTATGTTGTAACTATGTAATTCTGAAATAAATCATTCGATTTTTCTGAAATTTTATTCGTTTTCTATTTTGTACATAATTGTTCTACCCATCAATTTTTGTCTTTATCGGACAACTCGTTCATGGTACGTTATTTGTTTTTTGTTATAGAGTGTATTTAACTCTTTTTCAACAAAAAAATATTTATATGAACTGTATGTGTATTTCTTGTTAATAATATGTATCATTAATAAATAACAAACTTTTTAACTGTCGTTAATTTTTAATTGTAAATTAACTATAATAAGTATTTTTTCTTCGAAAATTTCAATTTTTTTTACAGGTGTACCGGATCAGACTACTGCTTTTTATTTGTTAGTTGATTCGACGTGTGATCTACTCATTTTGGAATCTACTCTACTTGATTTGATCCACTGATTTTAACAATTCTAAGGGATTCAGATCCTTCTGTTATAATCTTATGTATTTTCTAAGAACTAGTAGAAGAAGGGGAGAGGGGCATGTTTAACTGTTCGCTAAAACTTGTTTCAACCCTACTCGAATCATTCGTGACTCTACTCTGATTATATTTGTTCTAGTCTCTGTTTTAGACCTATATTTGTGTTTCTTATATTTTTGTTATTTTTATACGACACGATTATTGTATTCCTGTTTGTTTATTTATTATTTTTTTTTACCATTCGAATAAACAGTTTTAAATTTTGAACCAGAAATGCCATGTAATAATATATAAATAAAATGCATCCACAGAGGAAAAATAGAACATTCTATATAGTTACAAAAATACTTCAAAGGAAAAAAAATGTTTAATTTATATTAAAATTAAAAAATTGATTATTAAAATCCAGGTGAACATAATTATTCATATTGATTAATGTACTTATGACGTGTAATTTTTACGATAATGGTATAGTTTTTGCAAACATATCAATTACCGTTTCTTACTAAATTCTGTATGAAGGAATTTAGTAAGCGTAAATTCAAACGTAATTTTTTGTGTATTTATTTATTATTTTTTATGGGAGAAACTATTGGTTAGAATTCTTCATAAATTAGGCTAAACTCAGCTTTAAAAATACTGAAAATACTGCAATCCTTTTTTTTTTTTTATAAAATAACCGTTGATCAGATATTAGCATTAGGTTTATCTTATGAATCCAATTGATTATTGGAAGATTAAAATATTCTTTAACGAATTGTTAAGAAAAATAATCAGTACGTCTGGATAAAATAATTGTACATAAATTGATTATTTTGTACATTATGCTTTTAATTACAGCTATGAATGCTAATTTTTTTTCGGGAACATGGTACATGAAATCATAGGTTGAAATAACCTGCAGTATGAAACATAATAAAGGCTTGTAGGGTGATAAAATTATTTCATTTTAATGAATGCATTGATGGAAATGAAATAACAGCATACACACAACAATCATATAACGCGGGAAAAGAAATTTTAAAATTGTCCATTTATTCCCATAGATAATCCCAGCAGTGAGATCTTATCATTCATTGATGATACTGCATGGATTACTTTGGAGAGAAACTTTGCACTGGATCGAAAAGCAGCCATACAAATGATTATGAATGATATTGGTTATAATAGTCTGTGTGAGCACACAGATAATTATGTATTAAGTTCTGTACATTTCAAAGATGTCAGCACGCAGAGTTTTATATCTTTAAAATATATATGTGTTTCACAAAATATTAACACACTTAAATTTAAGAAAAAGTGCACTTTGTTTAAAATAATTTCAACATATAAGCTGCAAAAAATAACAGTATTTCCCTTACATTAAGATGACTGGGAAATGAAAATGCTTACAGTTTGCATTTTCTTAAAATTTTACTTTTAAAAAATAGATTGCCTTTTTTCTGCATTCATAGATGCATTATTTATGATATTCGATAAATAGAACGCTAGAAAATTGAATATTAAAATTGTAAGCAAATGTGATGTAACTATGATTCAGGTACACTTTCTTTAAAATCCGTTTTGTATATAACAAATATTGTAAGAAACTAATTTTTCTATACAAAGAATGCAATTTTTTTGTATTATATGTTAAAATTTATCCAAAATTCTACATTTTTGTGCAAAAATTACAGAAAATTTAAATAATTAGATACAAAACTTTAATTTTTTTGTTTTTGATTTTTAAAATGTTAATTATGTTTAGTTTTCCATTTAAAAGTACTCAGTGTAGTTCTCAAAAAATAAATCAAGTAGATTTAGTACAAAGTGGATCTTCATTCTAAATTAAGTGCACAGCTTGTAAGACAGACGTTTTGTTTTTATTGACTGCTTATTGTTAACATTTGAATACTCATGACTAACTCTATATGTTTGTAAATGTTGGTTTTACTTTAAAATAAATATTCATCTGTTTGAGCAAAAATAGAGATTCTTTTGTTATAATGTTTAACAATAGAGTTTCATTTAAATTAGACATCAAATTAACTTTTTGAAATTAATCAAAGATATTTTCTTTGTGTATTTTTATAACAATAAAAATATGTGTAATGTGTGTGTGAATTCTGTAATATCCTGCAATGATGATGTTTAAAGTGATTTATTTTTAAAATTTCATTTCATTCATTTTATGAATTGTTATGTTTGCAAAAACCCTGTGAAGTCTTATAGCTATATATGCAATAGAATTTATTCAAAATGTACCTAAAAGTAAGTACATGCCTCAAAAATAAAAATAAAAAATTAGTTGTTGATTGTGTTTATTGCTCGCTGCTTATTTGTAATTTTAAATGGAATTTTTTTATATTATCAGGTACATAAATGTACAGATAATTGAATGTAAAAATTTTACTTCTGTTGCTTTTAATTAAAGTAAGTGAGAACCATTTAATTTGTGTGTAAAAAAGCTCATTTTTCCTTTTTGCAGACGTCCCAGTTACCTTAAACCAAATTAGAAGAACGTCAATTCTACCATATAACTACCTAGATATTAAATTGAAAATTGTGTACTAAAGTTACAAGACAACAAATAGGATATTATTGCCGTCTATGATTTCAGCTGAAAACAAGATTCCATTTATTATGTGACTATCTTGAATTAAGTCTATTTACTGGTACTATTTGGCGATAGAAAATTTATATCACCTTTGACTAAAATTATTTCGAATGTAAGAATGCTTTATGGTTAAATCAAAAACTTACAATACATGTAAATCAATATCGAGGAATTAATATTATTAATATAATCTGAAACATGTTTCTCTGAATTGGATAAGAATTTTAAAATTATAAACAATATATTTCTGTCAGTGTGTTTAAATCTCGATATATAACACAGCAAGAAATTATACACATATTACCTTCTCGGAAAATTTCCTATTATTGTAAAAGTTTAGTTTTGCTATGAGGAAATTAATTTGTTTCAAAGAATTGTGTGTGTTTAATACTATTTTAGCATCCTGAATATGTACGCGAAAAAAGTTTGATATTAATAAGTTTACTGTTTTACAAGAAATAATATATTTTGAAAATTTAAGTATTATGGAATTTTAATTTTCAATAATCTAATAGAGCAATTTATAATTTATGTAAATGAAAAAAACATGATATGCTTCATTTAAGTATTCAGGTAAGAACGATCAAATTAATATTTGTGCTTGACTGTGGTTGTTTTAAAACGTCGCCCTAAGTCTATCTGATATTTAGGGATTCAGAAATAAAAGAAATATTAGTTTTAGAAATTTAGAAATTATCTTGATTTGTTTTCTGTTAAAACTGAAATAGCAGTAAATATTTTTTTTAATCATTTTTATGTAGAAATAGTAAATTAATATTCGATCTATATGCTTATAGTTTTTTAGAAACATAATCTTGTTACCCTTATAGAAAAATTGCGTATATAATTTAGTTAATCCTTTTAAGTTAAGTTCTTGTAGTTAAGCCTTTACAAATCATTTCAAAGATTTTCTTAGAGAATCTTGGAGCGAGAAAAGTCTAAGAGAACTAGACGTTTCACACTTTTTAGGTCTAAGTCTTTCTTTAATTCGAAACGCAGGCTTACGAGTCCATCTGCGACAGATCTAATCGTGCTGATTTATCGAGAGAAATTCCTGTTAACTTCATGTCTTAACTTTAGCTATTGGGAACAAAATGCTTCCTATAACACCACAAGCGGCAAGTCCGTTAAATGGGCGATCATTAAATACTGGCCAGCCAAATCTTTTCCTGTCCATTAGCTGCCCACTAGACAGCTGTCATTGATCAAAGACAGTACCTGCTGGACTTGCGGAAAGATGTCCGTTGAAAGAATGGATATTTTTTTCCCTTTTTTCCCCGGAAATTTTATAACTGCTTATATTTATTAAGTTTTGCACCTCTTTCGAAATTTAATAAGTCATCTGATAGTTGATTGAGGCTAATTTACTAAACTGATACATCGTAACTTTGTTTGCTCTGTTTTATTATTTTTAGATATAAATTATTACGGCTTTTGAACTCATAATAATTGTTACTCTTTATTCTAAATATTTTTAATTTTCTTTTGTATGTTGTTTATTGTGTTCTGTTTTTAGTGTCTTTTGCTTATTGTTGACTGTTCTGTTTTTTAGAGTTTCATTTTCTGTAAATAATATATAAGAAATTAGGAGGCTCATGTTACATTTCCAAACTTTGTTCGAGATTAGCATCTAAATTTGCTGCTGTATTACCAACGCATTCAATTATTTCAATATGCAAGATTCTCTACAGCTTATATTCGAAAAACTAACTTCCTCTGGTTCACTATTGGATTCGTTCATCAGTTTTGAGAAATTTTAATCTCACTTAAATATTTCATTCTTTCTGTTTTGCTTATTGAAATAAAACAAATCCAAAAAAATGCAAAACATAATCGAGCAAACCTCAAACGATAAATTTTCTCTCACATAACCTAAAAACTTCTCAGGTTTTTCCCAATTCTTCAAAACATAAATAGAAATCTATATCACAGTAAATCACGAACCTTCAAATGCCCAATTCTTTTAGAAGAACTAAATACGTGCAGTTGTAGCGCCCGATATAAGGCAATTAATACAGCGTTTCTCAAACTGTGGGGCGCGCCCCCTAGAGGGGCGTGATAACTCTACAAGGGGGCGCGAGCATATTGAAAGTTTGAAATCAAAAGATAATTTTTTAAAAAAATGATTAATTTACTGAAAGTAAACAAACAAAATACATTCTGACATTCTAAAAAATAAAGTGTACACAGATGTAGTACACTTATAAATGTATCAGTACTGCCCAATGTATTTTACAATTAAATTAACAATGTCAAGTTAAGAGCAAGTTTAATAATTGCCAGTGGTCCCATGGGCTTGTTATATCTAAAATTATATACAAAAATTAACACTTATCTTGATAATTTGTATCGTTTATAATTAATCCTTTAACTACCCAAATTCACCGTTTTCCACGTAAGCGTGCGTATGTGATGGATTGGGAAAGGGAGGGGGAGGAATAAATAAGTAAATCTTTCACAAACACTGTCAATGTCCCTTTTATTGCAATCCGAAGTCATTTTATTGCTTTCGGAATAATTTTATGGATAGCAGTGCACAGAAAAGATCATACTTCGGATAGACGTACATATACGTCCGGGCAATTAACGCTTTGGCTGAACAAGGCGTTTATATACGCCGGTGGCCCTTAAGATGTTAAAGTTCTATTGTAGCCTTAGCATCCAAGTTATAGTATTATTGAATTCAATACATTTGTATTGTATGGAGGGGGCGCGATGAAAGCTATGTTTGAATATTGGGTCGCAAGTATTGAAACTTTGAGAAGCACTGAATTAACAACAAAGACTATGAATTATTAACTCACATTAATCCACTGGAATTTACGGTTTTCAATGTTGGATTGAATTTGACTTTGAATGTGAAGAAAAACGACCTATGCCCAACTGCTCTTCGAGAGATTGCATTGCCAATCATTAACACCTTCTGATGAGTGGTTTCATATTTATACTGATGTTCCTGTTTTTGGACCACACCTATTTCCTTTTAACTACATATTGACTTACATATGACCCGCTTTGACGGTGAAGCCGAATCCATTTAGTCCTTCTGCAGCTTTCTGCCCATCTTTATCCTCCTAATAAAGCTGTTTGTTATATTATCGGACTGAAGTTCTTCCCATCAAGCTCTGCTAAGTAACATACAAAAACAAAGTTCCTGTGTCCAGAGCTACAGGAAGCTATTAACAGAATTCCACCAAAGGTTTCTTTCCAGTGGGTGGCATTCCATTGTTGTTTTGGGGGGAAATGAGATGGAGGACCTGTTGGCAAAAAGACGTACGTCATTTCTTCAAATGTCTTCTTAAGACCTACCTCATCGCTATGCTAAGTCGGAAAATCAATAAGATCTATAAAAAATAATTTTGCGCAGTGCAGCTTCCAGAAACTACAATAAATAAACATTGGTGGGTGCTGTTAAATCTGACTGTGTCTTGGACTCACCTCGTGCTACCACTGGGGCTGAGTTTAGACTACTAACTGGATTTGACTGCCTTAGTGCTCAGCTGTTTCATTTACATTTGACTGCCTTACCTTTACGTGTTTTATATAATTCTGGACAAGTCACGGAGACTGCGCTATACTCACTTAGATTGTACTGAAGAACTATTTGCGAAATGCTGATGGTCTATGACATCACATTTGATAAAATAATAAATAAATATTCATAAATTTTACGGATGTAATTTAAAAAAAAATACTTGGAACCACAAGCACATATTTAAGATCAAAGTTCTGTGAAATATTACCCAAAAGAGAAAACGGAATTCAACCTCCATCTAGTGTAAATATATAAAAAAAAATCCTTTGAAATTCAAACCACGCCCATATGGTTGCATACCTCAGAGCAGGAAAAATAGGAATGTGATGCATATATGATGCAGTGGACGATGAAAGGAGAGACCCAAGATCACATATATGTGATCGGGGTACTGAACGGGTTAATGTGTACGTGAATTTTCCCTGATTCTTTATTTCTTCAATTGCTTAAAGTCATGTAATTATTCAGAGATCTTTGTAGTTCGGTTTATGTCAAGCGCATAATAATAGAATTTCTTTTTCAGTAGTGTGCATTTTATAAATGAATTTATAAGAAGTTTATCCGTTGAATTGGAAAAAAAATAAGACTGATTACTGCTTTATTTTTGTTTTTGTTTACCTTGCTAAATATAAAACTGATTTTTATCTTCAGTGAATGCATGTAAATTCAAAATTAAATTGCAAATTAATGAAAGTATGAAAAAGGAAATCATAATGGAACATTTTCCCGAAATTATTTGAGGAAAATAAATGTTCATGTTTAGTTTAATTAATTTTGTAATTGCTACTGAAAAACGTGAATAAATCTCTTCTACTCAAATACAAGTGCATATATTGAATCATATATTTGTTGAATAAATTATACATTTTAAATTCTTTTGTCGTATTTATGTAAATATCGATGAAAGATGTTTGAATAGACTTTCTAAAATGGTGGTCTTTTTCTAGAATTTTCCCAGAACCTATGTTTCAACGTTTTTTTTTTTCCATATTTGTAGGAATAAAACATTTTATGCGTTCTAAATAAAAATATACATTATAAATATTTCCATTAAGTATTTATTTAACATAGTGTATTTATTTATTTTAAAATACAAAACTTCAATGTTCTGATAAAATCATATTTGATTAATAATATTTTTTTGTTCTTATAATCAGTTTTTTTATCATATTCTAGGAAAGGAAAATAATGTAACAAAAATATTAATATCTAGAAATATTTGAACAAAATTGTACTGAAACATTAATTCATGAGTGATTGATATTTTGTTTATGATGGAGTACATAAAAAATTTGTTTACTGAGCAATACTCTGAATGCTGTGCAAAATTATGAAATACCTTAAATACGATACAAGTCATGTTGGGTTCTAAAGGAAATTAAATATTAAGGCTTACCTTCGACCCCAATTTTTTTATAAAATCAACTTTTTGAAACAAATTGAATGTTTTTAGGAAGAAAAATTTTAGAAAAGATAAAAATACATAAAAAAATTTAAGTAAATATTGCTGTCTTAAAAAAATTGGTTGTTTTCAAGGAAATTTTACCACATTTTTACTAAAATGGGTAACACTGTACAAAACATTCTGATGCAATTACCTTAATTTCATTTATACACAACATACATATTATGGTGCTTTTCAGAATGAACCAAAGTCTATGAGAAATAGACAAATACAAAAAATTGCACTCAACTACACATTTTAATATGAAGATTTTGCAATTTTTTAAGTTTTTTGTTTATAAAAACTACCATAAATGAAAAAAATATTTAGCCTATATGAAAACTTGATCCACTTGATGAAAAATAGTACAACATTCCTACTAAATTTCAAAGCATTATCTAATTGGGTTCTTAAAATATCATGCATCTGGTAAAGAATTTCTTTCGAAAACATAAGTTTTTGAAAAAAACTGATTTAAAGTTTGCAGCAGGTGTATCATTTTCAGCTTGAGTATTTATCCCTATACGTTTTTTCGTATACTGATTTTCTGGAATTTTTCGCTTTTTTTAGCGTGTTTTGTTACCATGACCCATATTAAAAATGTTTTTAAAAACTTTTGAGCAAAATTTAACATAAAATATAAATGTTCGTTATAAAAGGGACCGACCATATAGCACACACTGTAGTGTAAACAGACTTTCTGATACCAATTTTTAGCAAGAAATAACTATACAAATAATAAACTAGTGACTGAAACACTAAAAAAACTGCAGAAATATAATTTGTAAATTAGAAATTTGAGAAAAACTATAGAAATTTTAGTTAGAAATTGCAATTATCTACAACTTCCGGTTTTGAAATGCTACTTCCGGATCTCTTTTGCAGAGAGTGATGTTTTTTAAAATCCCTATAACTTTATATCTATTTCGCTTAAAAGAAAAAGAAAAACTGTTTTGGAAAGAAAGATGTTCAGACCATAACATTTTAAAGTAAAAAAAAAATTGCTTTATGTAGTCGAAAAACGACATTATCAACGTAGGTAGTCACTTAAATTAAATTTATCTTATAAAATTTAAAAGCCCAATTTTTATTTCTTTGTTTTTAAATGCATAGTCATATTAACTGGGATATAATGTTAATTTAGATATATATATATACATGTTGTTGTGTTTTTATAACTTATGCCACCTGATCGACATTAACATTAGAGCGAGGTCCTTGAAATTCATTACGGCAAGGGACTAGATTGTACGCCTATCGTTGGTCACAGCTCTGAGCACCATATATGTAACAATGCGATTTGGCTCGATTCCACACCAATTTCGAGAGAAAGACCCTGGGGTGTCAGTGACCTTCCACTCACACATTATACGCATTTATGTAATATATATATGCGTAACTGAATTGTGAAACTGAAAATGAATATATTGTAAAACATGCTAGTTGCACAATTCATTAAATAGAAAAACATAATCTAATTGGCGTATGTTTGGATTTCTGTTTTAATTTGATTATTTTTTGCATTAATACCAATTCACACATGTAATTTTCATATTCGTATTATTTGATTTATGAAATTATCTCAAGAACCATCTCAAAATATGTTTCCTACATTGAACTGAAATACAAATGTGTTCCTTATTCCATTTTATTATTATTACTATTATAACATTTTAATTTTTTTTTATATTAGCAAATTTAAAAATCTTACCAAAATTATTAGAGTGGCACCTCAACATATATTTATCGCTACAAATTTTAAACCAAAAAAAATTGATTATATATATTCAGTCGATAGCTTTAAATAAAATTCTTTAACACAATTTATTAAATTTTCAATGTCCAAGTGAATTAGAGTCTTCATACAAAATTTAAAGTTAAAAAGTACAATAAACCATGTGCTGAAAAAGTAACCCATTACTTTTATTATCGTAAATTTAATAACGTTTTTTAGCGAGAGCCTTTTAAATATCCGGAATATAATGAGAAATCCGATAATTCTAGCACTTAACATGTTGCTTTACCTTGATAAGATTTACTGATTAAAATAATTAAAAAAGTGTCTCAGAACACCCCTCAAGCAATAGAGTTTCTTTTTCCTGTACGTAGACAGATTTCTTGAGGAGTAATAACGATTATGCCTTTTGTAACTTTACTTAATTACTTTTTACTAAAAGTATCTTAACATATTTTTTCCTAATTTCTCTTTTCACTTATAAGTATATCATTGATAAGATTAATTAAAATCCGATTCTCCATTGTGTATGAATTCTGGTATCTAAAGTACCATTAATTGTGAAGTGAAATTTAGTTAGCTTAGTGATTTTTTCTTTTTTTTTTATAACAGCCATGTTTTACGTTGAATAGAAATTTCTTGTGAATATCAAATTGAAATCTTATTACTGCAATTCAGCTTTCAAATTCTCGTAAAATAATCTTTGGAACATTTGTTAAAGCTCTTTTTTGGAATAACTTATGGTTTTAATATACTTATTTAAATCAGAATGCTAAAAATATGTTTAAAAATAGGAAATAAAATGTGTAAAATAATTATGTATTCAAGTACATTTTTACAAAATGAGTTCTCTTGAAATGTGAAATTGAAAATATACATGCGGAATATCTATTGAAAAAATTTATGAATCTGTTTTAATTGAGAATCTCGTATTACTATAAGCATGCTGCAGCTCAAGCAAAATAGGTACAGCTTTATTTATCTTTATTTATTTGAGGAAATATCGATAAACATGAACATTTATATAGTACAAATACATATATATGAGTTGTAAAAAGTGTAACAAATCGTAATGATTCTGCTTATCAAATTCATTTAAAATTCAATTTGAAAAAATGACACTATAGCTTTTGGAATTACATCCATGCCTTTCATTAATATGGTATTCAATGGCCTAGCTTTAATCATTTGAATGTTTTGGAGGTATAATGAAATTGTGTGTCGAATCATTCCAAAAGATTCCGAAAATTATTCTTGTGTTTGACTCGAGTTTGTGTTCAATAATGCCTTAAACCGCATCTTCACTCCAAGATCATTTGCCAATCCTATCACTTTTGTGCTTCTAAAACTAGCACTCACTAGTTTAAATTGATAAAGCATTAGCCCTGTAAGTTTCATACAGCGATAGGATGAACTTAAATTACATCCCGTAAAGTCTGTTTCGACGACGCAGTTGATGTTTTTGATATGAAAAAAAAACTAGGTTGTTTACATTTTGACCATGTAAGACATGCTGAAATTTAAGGGTTAATGGTAAAATTTAACACTACGGTGGATAACTTATGATTTAATGTGATCTTGTACTAGTATAACGATGTAACTTGTAAAATATTTAATGTATGCAATTTTTGTTTGGTAAAATGATCAAAAAAAGTAAACTGTTGCTTGAAATCTTACACACATTAATACACACATTTAACAATACAAATTATTATGACAGTTTAATTGAAAGAATAATCTTTATGAATTAATTTAGCAATGGCTTGGATATGAAGGAATTGAAAACTTTCATTTTAGTTTTTTTGGGCTTTATATCAACTATAATGAAGAAACAGGGGTTAAATGTCCCACAGTACTTACTGTTTATTAATCTGTTTTGTTTAATTCGATTTGTTTGAAAATGAAATCTTACTTGTTAAACAAATTGTTTCTAAATTCTATAATTTGAAAATTTTCGAAAATTATCGCCCTTTTGAAATTTACTTTCAATTTATATTATATTCTGTTTCAATTAATATAAATATATTTCTCGTTTTATCTCTGAAAATAATAAATCTGAAAAAAAGAAAGAGGGAAAAACATCCTCCTACGAATGAAAATAAAACTTTTTTGAAATCATTCAATTCGAGAAGTCATGAATAAAACGGTTTTGTGCCTCAAAAAAAAAAAAAAAAACATTTTTAAACCAATGAAAATCACTTCTTTTACAAATATATTTGTTTATAATATACTATAAACAGGTATAAATTATATAAGAAAAAATTATGAAGATACCTTTTTTTGGCATAAAAATTTAAGTAAGTACTTTAAAAAGAACTTAAATAAATTTGAAGTAAATTATCTGTTCTTTTAAACATGGCTACATAACTAATAAAATCATGTTTCCATACCATAAAAAAGAAAAAATTACTGAAAATTTCTGCACAAAAACCTCTTAATTTTAAAAAAATAGATTCATCTTTCATCAAAGAGAATTTCCCCACTTTCCGAAATTTCTCGCCTTAACTTCTTCTAGAATTATATTTTTCATCTAAGAAAGTATTAGAAGAACGGTTACAAATTTCTGTTTAATTGAAAAAAATAAAAATATCTCGGTTGGAATTCAGTTAGAAATTCAGTACTCATCCAACAGTTATCTTTCCAGGAAAGTTTCTACTTCAATGAAAAACCTCTTCGATATAATTTAGTGTACTATTTATTTTTGTTATTTTTTTTATAAAATAACTTCTGTTCAACCTAGAAAGTAAATATTGGGCATTTATTTTTTTATATTGAGGATTTGTTTACAAGGCTGATTAAATTGTGATTTCCTCTACATGTCGAGTATTGATTCTTCAAAAATATTTTTCTTGATTTAAGGATTAAGGATACTTTTAAGAGACTGGTTTTTGAACAATTTTAGGAATATTTTTGTAGTGAAGCATTAGAGTGAGGAATTTATGGAGCTATTATGTTTTTGAAAGTTTTTACTGAAGCATATTCTACTTTTTTTTAACAGAAAAGAGAAGTTTATTATTTCAAATTTAAAACGCTATATTTTTTTTTTTTCTATTTCTGTGATAGTTATTTATCATTTTGAATAAGTACATTTGTGTACCTTCTTTATCTCTACAGTGAAAAACAAAATATTAATTAATTTTGATATGAAATTATTTATTGAATCATGATGGATAATGGTTCAATACGAAGAAATAGTATTCAAACAGAAGGAACTACTTTGTATAACAATGGATCTAAATTCAGTTACTTTTAAGATTCTTGTGGCGAAACGAAATAAAAACTTAGTGAAAACATTGCGCTAACACAAGTTAAAATTCTTTCAAATTAGTAACATTTCCAATTATTATCATTAGTAATATCTGAGAATTGAAAAAATGGCAATAAAGTAAGTACAAAAAATTGTCAGCGATGCAAAGTGTGATTTAGTAATATATAATACCACAGAAAAGCCATTTTGAACGCATTTCAGGATGTTAAAAGAAAATGTTATTTTTACAAGAACGCCATTTTAAGAATACTTTTTTGCAATAATTTGCATTCAAACTGGATTGGACAAGAATAATACATGCCTATACATTTTTCTCAAACTAAGATTTTAATGTATACTCTCAAAATAGACAACACCAAGAAATAATGCACGTAGTATTATACAAATTCTTTGAGCGATAGTGGTAAGGTGTATATGCAAATGATTAAAAAACAAATAAAAATATACAAACCAATTTATTCAATATCAAATGTTCCCAATTTGGGCAGGTATACAGGTGCCAATATCACGAAAAATTTTATCAATAAGAACATTGATGGTTGCTTGAGGAAACCTTTGCCAAGCCACATCCATTGTTGCGCGCAGATCATCTACGGTTTTCGCTAGTGGTCCTCTGTTTATGTCACGTCCAATGAGAAAACAGAGGAGATCGGTGGTTTCGTCATCTATCGTACAGAAGTCTAACCTGTCTCAGGCTCTAGTAACTTCACTCCTTCCTATCGGGAATTTCTCTGAGCTAAATCATATTATCACCTGTATAGTGCTCAAGGCAAATGCCAATGACAGGTGTACTTCTAGCCCCTTGCCACGATGCATTTTGTTAGTCTCGATATGACTGCGTAAAACAGGTGGCATTAGAAAAAACAACACGTATTGCTATTGTTATGAATATTTCATATCAGTACCAGTAGCAATAAATTAATCTGAATGAAAGAGATGAAATAAACGTTTTCAGGATAAATATCACTTCTTTTTGGTAGATACAATGCATTATTTTGAATCGAGTTATATATTTAAGTAATTGAATAGGTATAATTTTATTTAATCATTAGGTAGTAATAGACATCTACCATTTTCTAAATCGCATTGAACCATCTTCACTATTTGTTAAGGAATTTTAAATAAATATAATATACCATAATTTATAAAAATAGGAATAAATTTCTCTTAAGTTGATTTCGGGTTCACACATACATTCAGTATAGTTAAAACGGTTATTTATAATATTGTCCAGTATTCCTGTGCTGTTGTAATGATCCATCGAAATTCAGGAGTGATATAAAAGCATTTGGCATTGATCTCTATGGCTGACTATGTTCAAATGACTAAACGAAGTGCACAAGAAATACACAATACATTTGATACATATAAAAGGTAATAGATCTAAAACGAATCTTTGAAATTAAGGTATCCGACTACGTTCGGAACCGTGATTTTAAAAAAAGTGCATAAATGGATAATTTTCAGGATATTTAGTGTCACTTAGATTAGAATACATGTATAAAATTGTTTTAAGGACATTTTGACAAAAAATTATTTAAATACAAAATGTTGTCGTAAAATATGGATAAACCCACTTCTAAGTTATATATTTCAGAAATTCTAGTTGAACCTCTGTACAGAGCTATATACAGGCAAAATATATTATTATAATAGAAGAATTTTTCACAAAAGGAAAATATTTTGAAAATGGACAAAATATTGTACTTAAATAATTTTTTTATTGTAATATACTATTCTTAAAACAATTTTATATATACATTTTCTAATCTGACACTAAATATTCTAAATATTATTCATTATACGCTTTTGCAAAATCACGGTTCCGAACGTTTTCGGATACCTTAAGTAGATCATTTATTACAACAGGTTATTAGTATTTAATGGAATTATAAATTTTGGGAACACAATATATTGATCCTAATCTAAGAAAGAGTCAAAAACATAACTAACCCCTTCAAGATATAAAAGACAAGAATTCCACAGCTTTCTGCGAAATGATGCTGGTTTTTTTTAACAGTCTAAAAGTTGCGATCACGATACAATTTCAATCTTTGAGTGGACGTGAGAAGTGTAAAACAGTTAAGCGCAAATGTGAATCAGATCAACAACCATTACTTTCTGAGTTTTATAAGTAATAATCTATGAATAAATTAATTACAGAATAAAAAAGTTATAATTGTTCATAGGCTAATTTTAAAGCATTAAACCTTTATAATGGAACCACATACAGAATTACCGCAAAAAATTCAAAGTATCACAATAGTTAGCTTCCTTTAATGATGTGAGCAATAATGATAGTTTTGACGATGTCTAAGAATACAAAGTTGCTATTTTGAATAAGTGTAAAATTGTATGCATAAATATTGTTACGAATTTTGTGTAAAATAGTATAAGTAACTTGTATTTGGATATGTAATGCCTTTATATATTTTACTCTAAATTACATTTAATTTACGTTAAATTTGTAATATTAACAAACAACGCCGTCCCTTACTTTATAATGGTGGTTCAATGGGTATTTAGTGAAATCTCTTAGCGATAGAGCCAAGTTGGCGTCATTTTAGGCGACCATTTTAGCTACTTGGGGAACATGTTGGCAGCCATTTTTGGCGAGTTTGAGACCCACTGTGTTTATTCTTCTAGAAATTAGTAGAGAAATTCAGTAATTTCAAGATCTGTGAACGCAAGCAGATCTTTTTCGAATTATTCGCGAGGGATAAAAATAAAGAGATGGTGGCCGAAAGTCAGTATGTCTGGTTTTAACTAGAGATCAGTTAGTATTGCTCTGATTGTTGAACGAGCGATTGCTTGTGAGTCATCTTTTATATACGTGTATGTTAGACACCGATACTTGTGTCTGAGTTCTACTGAAGGTGTGAAGACGTTCTAAGATTTATTCTGAGAATATTGCTGCTGAATTCTGTATTTCAAGGATTGGATTTTCGACAATAAATTCTAATCTCTCTTAAAGAACTGTTATTTTTATTTGTGACTGTTTTGCATTAAATCCTCGAACCCGGATCTACGTAACAATATATTACTGAATGTGGTTCTTGAAAATGAGAAAAATGTAAATTACAGTGCAGTGCCTCTCAAACCTTCTATACTTGCGAACCAATTTTTAATTATAATCTTCATCGCACCCCTCTTCCTCTAAACAATAACAATGTATTGAATTCAATAAGGATATACTTTGACGTAACGCTACAATACGACATTAATTATAAACCGTACAAATTATTAAGATAAGTATTAAATTTTGTATATAATTTTATGACTTGCCCATAGCATCACTGGTAATTAATAAACTTGTTCATTCTTGTTGTTAAATTAATTATGAAACACATTGTGCAGTAAAGATGCATTCTTAAGTATATTATATTAGTGTAAATATGTGTTTTTTATTATTTCAGAGTGCATTTCGTTTTACTTCCTTTCAGTAAACTAATATATTTTTTTTTAAGTAATCGTTTGTTTTCAATTTTTAGTATACTTGCGCCCCCCTAGGGGGGCGCCCCACAGTTTGAGAGACACTGTTATAGTGCATTGAAAGTAAAATATTCTGTTAAAAAAGTTCTCTCTTTTTTTTTTCGCTGCCAAAAATAATTTTAAAACTCGACCCTACTTTTGGAGAAACATCGTATAAATGGGCAACCTGCAAACAAAAGATATTATTTTTTGTTGTTTAAACTCGTGTAGAGTCGTTCAAGATAATACTAATTAATATGAGAGATATGTATATAATTTTTCAAATAAATATTTCAAATTTTTTAAAAAAAATTAAAATTAAATTTCGTTTTGAATATATTTTTTATTACTTGAAATTTTATTATTTTTATTACTTCCCTAATAATTTTTAAAATCATAAGTAAGCAATTGTTAAAGTTATACTTAAATTTAGCACGTCTTATAAGTGAAGAATAGAAATTGATACACAAACACATAAACATTGCTGTCATACGTTAACAATTATTCTAAGTCTCAGGGTTTGTTCAGGAACCGACTTTAGCTCTTTTTTCTATAAGCTGAAATATTTTTAATAAGAACACCAGACTAGAGACATAAAGTAATCCATCTTTGTAGTAAGAAATCAAAGAAAAATCTGGTTAGTTGCTGATGAAAGCTAAGAAAAAGAAAAGCAGGAAAAGCTGAAACACTTTGATTACGAGTGTTGATAAAGAATTCTTATAACTACGCCTAAGAATAAAAGACTTTGCAGAAACAGAAAACCCTTTGGAAATGATTCATTAAGAAAAACGTATATATATATATATATATATATATATATATATAATATATTCGCACAAATCATATAGTAAAACATTTTAATTTACAATAAGAAAAAAATTTTTAGAAAAAAAAAATGATTTAGGGATTCCACGACTTTTTCATGGTTTAAATATTTTCTTTTATAAAATGTGCTAAATTCGCTAACTAATAAAAAAGTTAAATTTTGGAAGTAGGGTTAAATAATCTTTTTTTATCATTAAAGTATACCTGGAATCGCTAAGCAAATTATAGTTTTTATTTCATTTTATTGCATTCTTTCCTTTTTTTCTAAGCAACATTTTCTACATTTCACATACACAACATGTTGTAATGTATTGAATTATTTACATGTCATTTATATCTTTTGAAATTAATTTATACATTATAAATTTTACGCATACGTTGACTCGCCGTCTCTTTTTATAATTAACAAAAATAACCGTAAGGAGACTAAAATTGTTATATCGTCTGCATAAGTGCAAGAGGTAACCGAAAGATGTAGTCCATAATTTTTTGAAAAAAATATCTATACTTTATTATGACTTTATAATTACTATCTAAATTTGACCCAGTAAGGGAGGACGCGAGTTCTGATATTAATTTAATTATCTATAACATAAATTTTGTATTCTTGCTATACTAACATGTGATTCTCAGCAATAATATAAGGAGTTAGACGGCCTACCTAATTCTTATGTTCTAATGTTAACTACTTCACCAGATGTATTAATGTCAAAAAGGGTAGCATTAACCATCACCACCTTCTCTTTTCACTCAAATAGTAATCCTCATGAACACAAATTACTGTTCCCTTACAGAAAGAGGTTTTAAAATCATACAATGACCTCTAGCAATATTTCTAAGAAAATTAGTCGGATTCACTAATAGAACTCGCTAAAAAATGAGTTCCAAATCTACACATTTCCGTGTTAAAAAAATTACTTCTACATCGCAATACTCGCTTCGAAAATAGTTCAATTTCCTTTGTTATGAGGACACGCCTTGATCTAAATATCTGCTATTATAATATCCAATTTATGTAAATTTGTTTTCAAATTACTAAAGCTATTTATCACTTTAAATTAGGGGTGGGCATTAAGTCGATTATGATCAATCGGTGGGCCGCCAAGACATTTTACGGTGGTCGCCTGAAGATTAGCGGTTATTAATTATACGTCGAAATATTCAAGATTTGCTGACAGTATGCAGACTAAGACTTCTTTACTGACTATAACTACGAGAGTTAAATTAAAATAATTTATTTTCTAAGTATTTAGAATTTTTTGATATAATTGTATCTTTTGGTAGTATTATATTTGAATATATTATTATTTTGTTTGTTTCTTGCGTTTTGCTTTAAACTCGCGATCTTAAGGTATCCGACTAGTTCGGAACCGTGATTTTGCAAAAGCGCATAAATGAATAATTTTCCTGATATTTAGTGTCACTTAGATTAGAATATATGTATACAATTGTTTTAAGGACATTTTGACAAAAACAATTATTTTAAATACAACATTTTGACAAAAAATTAACTTAGAATAATTTTTTTTTCAAATTGTTTTCCTTTTGTGAAAAATGCTTCGATTATAATAATATTTTGCCTGTATATAGCTCAGACCTCTTTACAGAGGCTCAACTAGAATTTTTGAAATATATATCTTAGAAGTGGGTTTATCCATATTTTACGACACAACAGAGGGGACCAATTTTAACAAAAAAACGCCGAAAATTATTTCAATGGGTTGTAACTCTGAAATTAATGTGAATTTTTCAAAAGTCATACTTGAGCCTCTATAAAGAGATCTGAGCTATATACAGGCAAAATATTATTATAATAGAAGCATTTTTCACAAAAGGAGAACATTTTGAAAAAAGATAGAACAATCTTTTTTCAAAATGCCAAATTATTGTATTTAATTTTTGCCAAAATATTGTATTTAAATGATTTTTTTTTTGTCAAAATGTCCTTAAAACAATTTTATACGTGTAGTCTAATCTAAGTGACACTAAATATCATGAAAATTATCCATTTATGCGCTTTTTTAAAATCACGGTTCCGAACGTAGTCGGATACCTTAAAAGTGTAAGTTTTTTTTATTGTAGTTATGTAGTAAAATTCATATACCGAGTATATATTTTTAAGTTATAACTAATATTGAAGACCTTTTTCTTACCTCACCACATCTACGCCACTGGGTGGACCGCAACACACTGAGAAGATTAGAAGTAGTCCGTACAATGGAAAAGTTTGACCGCCCTGGCTTGAAACATTATGGTTTGAGGCCTTGTGTTAGATATTCTACGCAGCCAATTATGGAAATTACTGTCAAAAATCATTCCAATTACAAGACGAAATACTGAATGTTGTTTGTTCACTTTGTGAGATGAGATAACTTTTATCTAAAGAAGTAATAAATCAATATTATATGTATTTAGATGAACAATTATTTGTGGGATTGATTACATGATGGATTGGCAACCATTTAGATGCAGCGTGCCGAATCAGTCTACCAATATGATTCAGCGGGGCACACAGGAGGACATTCTGAAAACAATTCGATTTCGGTGAAAATGCATGCAGAATTAGTCAATAAAGGCCAATAACATAGATAAACAGTTTAAATGCATGTTATTTTTGCATCATTTAAAAACATTTCTTAACAAAAAAATAACTCTTCTTAGCATAAAATGTAACTATTTCTTCAAAAAAATAAAAGAAAAAAATTAAAATTGCAGATATATGATACATTTTTAAATCTATTTATTTAAATTCGAAAGAAACGATATAAAATATAAGTATTTCCCTCCCTTATATTTAAATAAAAAAGATAAATAAAACATAATGCTTGCACCGGTCTACTTTCATATCGCAAAATCAGTGGTGTAATTTGGGATTTTCTATTTGACACGATTCTCAGTATT
>BMAV01024932.1:42835-66225 GCA_019973955.1 Trichonephila inaurata madagascariensis | reverse complement strand
TCGATGTATGACTTCGTGAGATGCGACAATTCCTTTGGTTATTTGTTATAATAGTTAATTGAAAAATGTTTGTAATTGTATAATATGTGTATATATATATGTTGTTGTATTGTTCCGTATTATGAGGCATCTGGTTCAGGGAAACGCGGCGTAGTCAGGGCACTAACAATAATAATAACGGCGCTGCGCGGCTCATTGGGAGTTTTTTTTGGAACCAGATGTGGGAATGAAGATGAAAATTTATTGTGATTTACAAATAATATATAATGAATAAATATTGTAAAACTTATTGGTATTATGTAAACATAAATTGGAAACAGTAATTTAGAGAGTTTTCATTTCAGGGAGACAGACCCTGAAATTTGTAGAAATAGATAACTTCAACACCGAAAAATTGGAGCAAAAATGCCAGCTCCATATGAAATGATGATACAGATGCAAAGTTTGGGTCTGCGCACCCAGGAAAATTTTTAGAGAATTTAAGTGTATAGTTACTTTAAGTGTATATATGTAAAAAGTGAGAGTGGGCAAGAATTAAACAGTAATTATTAATGTTAGCCTAGTTAATGGAGTAAAATTTATTGTCACGAGTTTAAATTTAAAATTAAGTTGAATATTAAATTTAATTCTAGGATGAGTAATGAAAATTAAAGTCAAGATAAATATTGGAAATTATAAAAGTTAAAATGAGGATTTAAGATTAAAATTTAAATAAAACTTAGAGGGCGAGGAGATTCAGAAATAAAGATTTAGGCACGTAATTTATTAAGGGCATTGAGAACCTTTAAGTAAATCACGTTTGTCTTCTTGGAGGGGGTTGTGACGTCTCTCGCGTCCTTCTTCTAACATAACTCCTAAGTTCTTTGACGGCCACGATTAATGGCAAAACCTTTCCAACCCAATACCAAGAAGAGAAACGGATCGAATATGTAAATGAGATATACTTTAAAAGGATAGAAAGTTTGATGAGAAATAGCGGCAAGTCTAGAGATAACTTAGTGTGGAATCATTCGGATCAAGTGTTAGATGTCCTATAGCTCTGGAAGAAGGATACGTTCATCTCAATTAAATTATAAGGAAGTCTGAATCTTCTCATCTAAAATTAAGTTATAGGTATTACCTCAATCGATGAAGGAAGGTGACTCTGCAAAAGGTAATATTTTGTATAGGAAGTTAGATTAGTCAGTTAATTTATTATAATTAAGATAAGTGATCTAGTTGCGCGATCTGACTTGAATATAAGGTTTAATTGGGTGTTAACTCTCACTTTAAGAAAGTTGTTAATTAGAATTAAGTAATATAAGTTATTCTTAATAAAAGTTGTGTTAAGAATCCAAAATGTCTCATCATTTAGATAATCCCACACCTCTAGCTTACGCGGATCCTACAAGACATAGTCATCACAGGATGGCTATGTCGCAAGCTAGCAAATCTAGCTTTTTTTTCAAATACAACGAAAACACGTCTTATTTCTATCTGTCGTAAAAGGATAATTATCAATATATTTCTAATTGCTTCGATACAAATTTTTGTATTATTGTTTAAATAATGGTAAAAAAGAAAAAAATATTAATAATACTCTATTGCTACGTAGATCCGGTTCAAGGATTTTATGCAAAAGAATCACAAAGAAAATAAACTGTTCTTCAAGAGCGATGCGAATTTATTATCAAAAATCCAATACTTTAAATACAGGATTCAGCGGCAATATTCACAGGGTAAATATCCGAAGGTCTTCACACCTTCAACAGCAATCAAACATAATCATTAGTGTTTTAAAATACACGTAAGTAAAGATTATTTACATGCACAGCAATCGCTAGGCAAAACAATCCTCACTACTCGCTGGTTCAACCAAGACTGACTGGTTGCAGCTGGCGCTCGTATTTATAGGCGCTACAGAAACTTCCAGAAATATAACCACTCGTGTCACCGAGCGTGACGTTAATGGAGAGATCCACTACTTTCTAGAAGAATCCAGAGGGTTCCGAACTCGCCACCATGGACGCCAATGCCGCCAAAATGGTCGCCAAAGTTGCCAAATTGGCCACCAACTTGACTCTACCGGCAAGATTTCACCAAGTTCTGATTGATTCGCCATTATAACGTAAGGGGCGGCATTGCTTGTGAATAGTACAATTGTAACATGAAATAAATATAACATAGAGTAATATAAATGCATTAAACACCCAAATACAAATTTTTTACACCAGCGTTTCTCAAATTGTGGAGCGCGCCCCCTTGTGGAGGGCGTAATAACTCTGGAAGGGGGGCGTGACTTTATTGAAAAGTCGCAAAGAAAAGATTATTTTTTAAAAAAAATATTAATTTTTTGAAAATAAACAAACAAATACATTCTGACAAAATAAAATGCGCATTTACACTGACATAATAAACTTATAAACGTATCAGTACTGCACAATATTTTTATAATTAATTTAACAATACTATAAAAACAATTTTAATAATTACCAGTGACCCCCATGTGGGCTTGCCATGTATACAATTATATACAAAAATTAACACTTATCTTGATAATTTTCATGGTTTATAATTAATCCCTTAACAGCCGATAGAAAGTTACTCGATTCGCTCCCGAATGCCACCATTTTCCACTTAGAAACGAGTATGTCATGCATTGAGGGGTTGGTGGAGAGAAAAGGAATAAATAAGTAAATCCTTCGCAAATACATTCAATTTCTTTTTATTGTAATCCAAAGCCTTCGGAATAATTTTATGTATATCAATGCACAGAAAAGATCATACTTCGGAAAGACGTATATATACGTCCGGGGCAATTAACGCTTTGGATGAGCGAGGTGGTTATATACTCCCGTAGCAAGGCGTTAAAGTCGTATTGTGTAGCGTTAGTGTCAAAATATAGTATATTGATTTTAATAAATTGTTATTATAAGGACGATGAAAATTATGATTGAATATTGGGTCGTAAATATTGAAAGTTTGAGAAGCACTGATGTAATCTATTGATATGTAATTAAGGTAATTTGATATGTAGAGTAATGGGTTGAATTCACACATATGATGTAATCACATTATAACTACAAAACGAGTCTCCAGCCAATCAATTCACAAATTTAATGATGTCAATGTCACATGATGAATGCAATCACACACAAGTTTCCAGACAGTCAGTTTCTGCTCTTTGCTGTTGTCAACTTTTGGCAGTGTTTTAGAAAATGTACTTTTGTAAATAATAGTTATGTATGTATTTAAATGAAACGAATTTGATTTACAAAAGCACGTATAATTCAAATATTTTTTTTTTTTTTTAAATTTTGAAACACTTTTTGAAAAATGTTAGTATTTGATCATTTTTACCAAATAAACAAATTTGAAATTTTGTTTAAATATTACTAGTAGAACAACAAGTGCAAGTCTGATGTCAGTTTTGAATTCAATGGAGAACACGTTATAGTGACGTCATGAGGAAAATCATGTTTCCTCATGAATTTAGTTCATTGACATCTAACCAATTAATAGCGGTTTTTCCAGGTTATGGTAAAACTTAATAAACACCGTTATACAGAGATTGGACAGGTTCGGTTTACATATTTAAGGATTCTAACCAGGGATTTGAACAGGAACTGAACCGAAAACTGAAAAAAAAAATCATTATTTTGCTTAGAACGAAAACCGGAACTGAACAGAAAAAAAAAAATGTATCGATATTTTTCGGTTTAATAAATCTTCAGTTAGGTTTTGCTGTTATCAACTTATCAATATTTTCTAGTTCAACGTCAACCATATATAATTATGTCATCAAAACAAGTATATTGCTTCTCGCTTTTCTGTTTTAATGTTCGATAATACTTTTCTGTTTTAATTTTCCAAAAATTAATTACGCGAGACTTTTAAAAATATATATATTTACTATAAAAAACTACAGTTTTTTAAAAATATAAATCGATTTTTTGTTCATATGAACTTCCTTTCATTAGTTTTCAAAATGAAACGCTCATTATATCATTTCCAAGTATACCTATGACTTATTTCTATATTACTCGTACATATACATACTGAAACATACTTTCTTAAACGTATGTAAAAAACAGGAATTATGGAAATAGTTGTGACAGGATAATATCCAAGTAGTACTTAGTGCATTTTAAATAAAGGAAAGGTGTCATTATGTGTCCCTTCTCTATTACATTTCGAGAACACCAACACTCGACACGTAATTATATCAATTTGTGACGAAGCCAATTTCTTCCCCCTATTTTCTAACAGATCCCTTGCCCCTTGCTGACTGACGTTGCAAAAATTCCAGGCATTTCCGTAATTGCTGGGAAGGAATTTCGTAACTGGGTGGTCAAGTTACGGAACCTTTTTTTCCGGCTGACCGGACTGTCAAAAAGTGGCGCCTTAACATTGCGTTTTCATTTTCTCGCAATTCGGTGACGACAGCGCGTCTGAAAACTTACAAATGTGCACTTGGCGCCTTTTGGACGAAAGAACAGGAAACGAGACCAATTTTAGGCGGCAGAAGGGTAAGAGATCAAGGGAGCCTAGATCGGAAGGCGGCAAAAGAACAAGAGGGGTTGAGTCCGACAAAGAGATCAGAGAAGGATGGCTAGGAGAAATAGAGAGTATAAAATAAGGGTGAGAGAGTTCAGACGAGAGACTGGATTTTGAAGGGAGCCGCTTGGACGTCCCTTGAGCGATAGAAAAAAGTGACAACGAGCCCTCGAAGTACAGCGGTCTCCTAACCTGGAAGATCAGGGAACGGAAGAGAGTGCGAAAGAGCACGGCGAATTTGGAGCCAGCGAACTCACTCAGACTCGGTGTGAAATTACCGAGAGTGAATCCTTTTTACTCACGATTTCAATAGGACTTTTCTCTAGCGGGTGAAGTTACGCCCTTATTTTATGTGAAAGAGACTCGAAATCTTTACGGACCCTTTTGCTATTGAATTGAAAAAAAAAATATACTAATTTTATTATTTTGATGATTTTCATACTGAAATAAATAGTTATCCAAGAGCTGTGTGAAATCATTACAAATTCAATACATAACTGTATCAATTCATATAGTGTACTACATAAAAAAAGAGTAATAAAATCTTCTAAGTTTTGGTAAATTAAATATTTTGTTTCTGACAGAATTTTAGTACAAATATGAGAATATACATAAAATAAAACTATTCATTCAAAACTGAGCCAATACGATTTTTTAGTTAAACCCAAACGAAAAAATTACGCTTCGAAGCCCTGTATTTAATAACATCTGCTTTTCCTTAATTTAATCATGATTTAAAATTGCAAGGTGTGCTGTATATGCTAAATAGGTTGCTGAGGTAGCCTAGTGGTCAAGGTATCTGACTTGTGGCAGGCGTATCAAGAGTTCGAGCCTAGTACCTCTGAAGACCCGCCGTGTAGGGGAACGGTGCACGCTAAATGTGTCCAGAGCTCTAACATCCTACTGTTTGTGTGGCGTGGTAATTAGGAGAGAGTGTGCCAGCTAAATGGTCGCCCTTGTCACTTGACCATGGTTTAAAATTACGAGGTTCGTCACCAAAAGCACTAGAGCAGCTAAATACTAATTCTTATTCACACATATGCTGAATGGATTTTTGTGTTATGACGAAGTAGACAAAGGAAAGAAGTAAATTAAATTCTTTTATCTACCATTCCATTTCTGGTTATAAAGGCACTGTTTTATTTCAGTCTTTTTTTAATCTATCTCGATTAAAACAGTGCTTCTTAATAAAAGTAGCAAACACAAGAGGAAAATTGATCTTTCAGTTATCTTATCGCGTCGAGTCGAAAAAGTAATCGGTTTAAGCAGATAATCTTGTGAACAATGAGTGCTAACAAACGAACGCGACTGACTCCCCAGTGGCGCAATTGGTTAGCGCGCGGTACTTATAATGCAGTGCTTGCGAGTAATGCCGAGGCTGTGAGTTCGAGCCTCACCTGGGGAAGTAGTATATTTTTATGGAACAATTACCTGCCGAATTTCAATATTTAAATCTACATTGTTATGAAAAGGTACAAGTATAATAGGATTGTTTTTTATTGTGTAAATAATTGTTAATTATAATTCGTGAA
This sequence comes from Trichonephila inaurata madagascariensis, assembly GCA_019973955.1. Taxonomy (NCBI): domain Eukaryota; kingdom Metazoa; phylum Arthropoda; class Arachnida; order Araneae; family Nephilidae; genus Trichonephila; species Trichonephila inaurata. The sequence goes on along the minus strand of BMAV01024932.1, from coordinate 60,157 downwards.
ATTGTATTAATGCAGAAAAAAATGAAGTTATTTATTTTCAGTTTCAAAAGAACTTGTTTAAAAAGTAATTACATGACTTATTCACATAAATTACACAGCTCAGGGATTATAACGTTACATATATATATAGTTCAGGAGTTGGAAGTTCAGAAATTTCAAGGTTACATAGTTTAATAATTTCAAGATTATGTACCATTAAATCCTGTGTATAATGACCACCTATTATTTCAAGCTGTATTTTTAAATGTTTAGGTATATTTGCCGAATAACACGCACCCCTTTTTTTACGAAGAAACCCGAAATATACGCATGCTCTTATGTTTTGATGTAATTTATTCAAAGTATTATTCCAGCCTTTTGAAAAAATAGTATACTTGTAGAAATGCAACTCTTCAAATCAGAAAGGGCGAGTCGAAAACAAAAAAATTATTTTTAAAAAATTATTAATTTACTGAAAGAAAATAAACAAAATGCATTCTGACGTAATAAGAAATAAAATACACATTCACACTTATATAATACTCTCATAAATACATTATTATATACTGCACACTATATTTTATAATTAATTTAGAAATACTAAGATAAGAATGAGTTTTTTTTTAATAACTACCATTGACTCCGTGGGCTTGTCATAAATAAAATTATATACTTCTCTTAAGAATTTGAACGGTTTGTAATTAATCCCATTACTGCTGATTAAAAGATACTTGATTCACTCCCCAACGCTACCGTTTTCCACGCAAGCGTGTGTATGTATGCATTGGAGAAGAAAGGAGAAAAGGAATAAATAAGCAAATCCTCTGAAATAAGTAAATCATTTGCAAACACTGTCAAAGCCTTTTTGTTGCATTCCAAAGACTTCGGAATAATTTTATGAATAGTAGTGCACATAAAAGATCGTTCTTCGAAAGACGTATTCATACGTCCGTGAAAATTAACGCTTTGGCAGAATGAGACGTTTATATATGCCGGAGGCGCTTAAAAAGTTAAAGCCGTGTTGTAGCCTTAGCGTCAAAGTATAGTATTATTGAATTCAATACATTGTAATTGTATGCAAGGGGGGCGCGATGAAAATTATGGTTGAATATTGGGTCGCAAATGCTGAAAGTTTGAGAAGCACTGATTTACACTATTTCCTCAAAATTCGTAACATTATTAATGTTACTTCTAGGACTCGGGATTTCATTATCCGCACGATCGTGCGGGTTGGGCTTTACTTGAGTCACTGCAGCTGTAAAGGTAAGTACTTACCATGCGAGTTTTCTTTTTCGTTTCAATGATTTTGATGAAAATTTACATAAAAATTAAATATATAGTTATACAAATAATACCAAATTTTCTTGGGGGTCGACATGGGTCAGTACCTTTTTTTCTTTCTCTCTCTCCTTTTTCCAATTAATTTTCTTTTTCATATTTTTGTTGAGGAGTATGGTATTTTTATCCTCTCCACAGATGTCTGCATCCATATGTCCTCCCCTCCCCCCAAAAATCTGGGTTTTCCGGTGGGAGTTAGTATGGTATGGCTTAAATATATATATAACTAATAAAATTTTCTAAAACATTTAACCAATTTTCATGAAATACTGTCCTAACTTTTAAACGAAAACTTTTTCAGGTGTCTAAAAGGAGAAAAATTCTCACAGAACAAATTTTGCATTTGGAAAATAAATCAGATTGAACTTAGATCAGAGCTTAGTGATCTATCAGATGAGGACAAAGCAGCGAACAAAACATATGAATCAGATATACTGGAAGGAGAATCAATTTCAGATGAGAGCGATGAAGAAAAACATGGGAATATTTGAAACAGAAAGACAATTTTGAATTATTCTTTATCCTAAAAGCCTCTTGAACACATTCATTATATTGAGCTGTTGCAAATTCTTGGTTTCTGTGCAAACAAGATGCAATATCAAATAAAATTCCTCTAAAAATCAAAATGGATTGCTTAAAATTGAAGTTAGAGATAGTTGAGGCGTTATCAGCCTCTCCACCTACTAACAAATGTATTTTACCTGATGATGAAGACAACACAGTGTTGTAATTCCACTCGCGAAAAGATCGAAGTCTTATAATCCACTTACTACATATATCAGGGCTTTTACCCTGGCGAATTCAGGATAAAAGACTCGACATATTCGGCCATTTTCGATGTGTTGATGACATTTCAAGGCCTCGCAAGTGCAGATTTGAAAACTACGCAAGCAATTCGATTGCAAGTTGTGAAAAATGCAATGGTTATTTATGTTTGTCAAAAACAAAACAAAAGAACTTTACAGAAACTAATAATGAATTGATAAATGTGTTAATTATATACATCAATAATTTCCTTATTTGTAACAATTTTAGTTGAATTCAGATTGTTTCTTTTATCAATTTAGAGCTAAAAATGTATAACTTCTAAAGTTTCATAGGTGACCTGTTTCATGGATAACACCCTCCCCGCACGATCATGCGGGTACCGTCTACGTTCCAAGGGGAGGATCGGGATTCTTTTAATTATTTTTCCCAGTGTCAGTGGAGTCCATATAGTATTAATAACCATAAGAATTTAATATTTAAAGATAAAAAATAATTCGTTTTTCTTAAAGGGATATAGGAAGAAAAATGGTTCTCTACGTGAAATTAATTACTTTATGCAGATATATTTATATACAGAAAAGTTTCTTACAGTAAATTTTAAAATTACTAAAAATTATTATTTTTTATACAAAACTAATAAAAATATCGTTATAAGTAATTACATCAATCGCTGTATTTTTCTCGTCTATAACTACATTTTTAAGTATCATTTAAATTTATATTATTACTTGCTACTTAAGCAATTCAGATTTATGGTTAAATCATACTTTAGAGCAGTGTATTTTAATTTAAATTAATACATTTATCATTTATCTTTAAAATATTGACTACCATATCAAACCCTTTTTCGATGAGCACTATTTTTAAAAGAAAGATTAAAAAATAAGTAAATAATATACATATATATTTTAAAGAACACATTTCAAAATATATAGCTTAGAAGCCTAAAAGTCATTTGTTGCGTCAGGAGTTGTAGTTTGATTTATGCTCTCCATGATATGGTCATCCTCTACAGAAAGTAAAAAAAAAAAAAAACATATTAGAAATGATTATTTTTGTGTTCGAAGTAATTAATTAATGCAAACGGGTGCAAAACTTTCCAGCTTCACGGCATTTTCATCGCCAAGCCAAAGAAGAGAAGACTTATTAACTTTAATTTTTTATACTGTTGCAATTTTATCGAAGTAATGAATGATGTTCAGTGCTGCAAGTTATCCTATTTCTACTTTTAATTAATTAAAAAGTGTGTTAAAAATTCAGTAAATGCAAAAATTTAAGGAAGAAAATTAGTTTCCTCATGATTCATTGTGTCTCGTGAATTATTAATACTTCGGAAAAGGCTTAATTTAATTATACTATCGATGAGTTAGCGTTAGGTTTTTTAAACCACAGTGATCGATCAAACACTTGTTATGAGCTTCGTTAAACATTAAGGACAAAGTCAGTTGATATTAATTGCAAAATAATTATATACGAATGTTTAAACTATTTAGAATTATTTGTTGATATGTGTGTTTATGTAGTTAAATGGATTTAAATGTAGAAAGTTTACCTCAAAGTAAAACATGTTACTCTTCGGACTAAATCATATTTTATTCTAGATATCTAATAATGAAAGATAGTTTTTTTTTTTCTTTTCTACTGATAGGAAAAAAATTAACATGCATGTACTCATGCATTCATGTGATTCATGCATTCAAGAATCACTTGAATGTAGAAGACAACAATTTGAATTCGAAATAACATATTATTTTAAGACAAAAAGAAACATACAGTCGCTGTCAAATATTTAAATATGCATCTAAGTTTGTAGTTTAATATATAGCGAATAACTCTGTTACTTACTTTGCATTTTTGAACGATACTCTATACTATCCTATAACACATCATTCTGGCTAAAATCATTCGTAAAAAAAAAAAAAAAACATTATAGAAAGCCTTTAAGCAATGAATATGGATGACTTTTTTCATTACAATTAATTTAGGCGCCCCCCTCCGAGCCTTAAACACATGGAAATGGATGTTAATAGTCATCTGAAAAAGTAGCTTCCAGCCCTCGAGCCGCACAAGAAACATTAAAAAAATTTCGATTATATTTATTGTGGTGCATTTCTCTACAGTTTGTACGATGTTTACCTGAAATAACTTTATATTTCTTGTTAAATCACTATGTATTCATTTTTGGTGTAACTTATTTTATTCTGAAGTCATATTTACATGCAATTAAATTAAAGTTATTAAGTCAAAACTATGTACACAATATATACAGTCCAAGTCCTCTTTCACTCAATAGGCCAAGTTAAAATTATCGAACGTTGGCCGGTCCACGCTGTGCCAAAAAGGTTTGGAAGGACTTATCTATCCAACATTGCAGCTTAATATTTTGAAAAAAATAATTAATAGACGAAGTCATCTTATGTTAGATTTAGAATTGCTTTATTGAGAGAATTTTGTTCTAAAAAATTAAAGATCCTGTTGTTTCTTAAAATATATTTTAGATGAGATATCCCGGCAATAAGAAGACGTGCATTTTGTTATGATTTGAAAACAAAAAATCATAACTTTTGTTATGATTTGATTTATAAATCATAATAATACACATACTCAATAAAATGTTTACTTAGTTTAATTTTTAATCATTATTTTTTTATGTATTTGTATTATTTTTATGTATCATTATTTTTATGTATGTATTTTTATTTTTTTAGTCTGATTGCAATTTCTAAAATAATTGGTAGTTAGTAAACGTCAACTGTAATTTTATTCTGAATGCAAAAGTGATTATTCATATTAATATTTAATTAAAATCACAAGTGCAAAAACTTTGTGAGAAAACATGTTTCAGTTGTACATTTTCATTCCTCCAATTACAATTCATTTCAATAGTTTTAACTTTATTTCATTTTGTATTTAATGTGTTATTTTCTAAATACTGTAATAATAATTTACATTCTGATTTTGAAGTGGAAACTTCTTTAGGCTCGTTTCTGCTGAGCAGTGAACTTAAATGAATCCTCACGCTCGGGTCGGTTACATTGACTAAGGTTTACTCGACTCCTTTTCGGACGATGATACACTGAATCTTGTATACTTTGTAGTTTGTATACGTCATCTGTCAAGTTCACTGTTTTAATAATGAAATAAAAAAAATTCTTGCAGAAATAAATAATACATACCATTGTTTACTAATTATTAATATATAGTTATTTTTGAATTAAATACATTCTTTGGCCCATGTTTCCGTAGTAAAAATTTCTTTCCTGCTTTTTCCCGTGAAATTTTATTCACCTTTTCTTTATTTAAATGTCTTTATTATCCACAATGACACAAATGTATGAACTTTAATATACTCGGGTTTATTTGATGTTTTTCTCAGTGAACCAGCTGGATGCTGGAACTAATGACAGAAATATGTAATCAGTTTTTGATATAGATGGATAATATAAAGCCTACCTAACTTGTACATCAACAAGAAAAAGTAGCTGAAGCAATAGATGGGACAACTGTTCACAATAATTTGGAAGTATTTTTGTTAAAATTGTTACCACCGTGTACAGAAGTTGCACATCAATATAGATCATTGTTCTGTAAGTAAGATTAATGACCATAAATGAGGCCAGTATGATTAGGACGAAATTGCAAGAATAAATCGATCAACATCTTAAACAAATCAATGGTAAATCTGGTAACTTAGAAGTAATATTAATTGTTGATTTAAGACAATTACCACCAGTTAAAGCAACTCCGATTTATGAGTATATAACACACAGAATGATGTGGTTAACAGTATAGACCGAATTGAAATTATATGAACTTAGCGAAATAAGGCCATCAAACAAAGATTTTTCCTAAACACTTACGAAAAACTTTCAATGGAAAAAAAGATGACCTCCAATGAACTGCCAACTGCAAAAAGATTTGTGAACAAAAGAGAAGATGATATTGCTTGCACTCAAGGAATACTCATATAGAAGTTTTCACTTCTACCGTGTGCTCATAAGCCCATACACCCATTTATTTTGTAATTATAACCTCTCTTGGCTCTGAAAACGTCCTGTGCAACCACAATAGTCTTATCAGAAGAGTGCTTAATTAATAATTGCAAACAACAATTGAAAACCAGAACACTCAACATGACTCACACATAATTAACCATTTTCATTTAAAGTAAAAAATAAGATAAGTAAAACCTAAGCCTAAATACAGTACATTTTAATGGGGATTTAGGATAAATCATTTTTTAAAACATAAAAATTATTTCTCTCAAAATTTTTGTTATTTACCAGTTATTGATTAGTTATTAATATCAAACAAATTAATGATAATACTTAAAGTAGAACATTATGTATGTGGATTATAAATGTATTCAAATATTTGATTTATTCAAAATAATTCAAAATTTCCGAATTTTTAATGGAATTCAGGAATTTCTTATATTAATTTCGTAATTTTGTTTAAATAAAATAAAACGAAAATAAGAATATTTATCCTTTTCATACATTTGGTCAGTCTCAATAAATACAAACTTTTATATTGCTTCGAAGCTTGCTACTTTTATATTGCTTTGAATCAGAGGTGCGCAAACTAGGGGTTCGCGACCCCTGCAGGGGTCGCCAGGAGTTTTTTGGGGGTCGCGAAATTTTTATGAAATGCATTATGCCGGCATGCTGCATACCATACAGTGTACATATAAAGAGTGAAACACCGTCACCTACTGTTTAATTAAAATTTCCTGCTGTTCGCTCTTTCTTTGACCGTAATGCGTAATGTATGTAAAGTGTGAAGACGCAAGTTTTTCACTCCGGTAGATGACGCTCTCTTCGCGGTAATTCGCCAGTTTTACTGAAAAGCGCCTATTTGTCCGACGTATTGATGTTATACCTACTGTGTCGAACGATGCGCACTGAGCATGCGCACCGTACGAAAAGGAATGGTAATCAAGGGCTGTGGGAATCATCTTGTAGACATGCGTACCAAGCCAAGGCCAACCAAACGACCAAAAAGTATCGCTGAATGTTTTACGGCGCGTTTCCATGTAAAGTTGTAGCATGTAACAGATGGCTTGCAATTGTTTTAGTTTCTCCTCGAGTTTTACCATGTAACGTTGTGTAATTATGATTTTTTTATATTTTTATCGGGCTTTGCTGCTCTTTGTTATCCGGTATGTGCTATCATTTGAGAAAGATCTCTGTTAATTTTATTGAATTTCTCGAAAAAAAAATGACAATTTTTTTGTATTTTTTTTTCTTTAAAAAAACTTAACCCCTATATTCATAATGGATAAATGGGTAATACGTACACCAGGTACATCTTCAGCTAACAAACGAACAAATACTGACGAGGAGTCTCAAAATTCTGAACTAATTGCCCCATCTAAAAAAATAAGAAAATACAATGAGGAATTTACTAAGTATGGTTTCACATTTTGTGTTGTTAATGATGAAGAAAACCCGATATGTGTGTGTCATTTGCAACGAAAAATTAGCAAATGAGAGCATGAAATCAGCTAAATTAAAAAGGCATCTGGAAATTAAACATAAAGAATTTCAAAATAAACATGCCGATTGTTTTCAAAGACGAGCTGAAAATCTGAAAATTCAAAGTGCAGATCTAAAGAAATTTACAACAATACCTCAGAAAGCATTACGAGCTTCTTTAGAAGCTTCTTATCTCATAGGAAAAACAATGAAACCCCATACAATTGAAGAATCCCTTATCCTTCCTGCAGCAACTAAGATGGCATCAATTATGCACGGCGATAAATATGGAAATGAACTAAAAACAATACCATCATCAAGAGATACCGTCTCTCAGTGGATTTCCGAAATGTCACGAAATATCGAGTCAGAAGTCATAAAACGCATACAAAATTTATCTGTATTTACTTTACAACTGCACGAGACTACGATATTGCTAAAATGTCACAACTAATTATTTACGTTAGATTTATTTTTAATGAAGATATAACAGAAACATTTTTAAGTTGTAAACGTTTGGAAGGAAAAACAACTGGAGAAAAAATATTCGAAGTAATAAATGAGTATTTTGAAGCAAAGTCCCTTACCTGGGCAAACTGTGTTGCAGTTTGTACTGATGGTACTGCAGCATTAACAGGTTCAAACAAAGGGCTCAGGGGCTTAATCCAGAAAGTGGCGACTCATATGGTATTAATCATTGTATGATTCATCGGCAAGCTCTTGTTGCAAAAGATATGGATGACGAGTTGCACAACATATTAAAAGACACTGTTAGTTCAATTAACTACATTAAATGCAACAGTCTTAACAGCCGTCTCTTTTCAATACTTTGCAATGAGATGGGCTCAACCTATGAGAGATTACTGTTACACACCCCAAAGTCAGATGGCTCTCACGTGGGAAAATACTACGACGGACATTTGATTTGAGAAATGAAGTGTACATGTTTTTAAGCGAAAAGAAACATAGATTGGCATGTTATTAAATCAATGAAGTTTGGCTAGGAAAGCTGAGCTATTTAGTTGATATTTTCGAAAAACTTAACGACTTAAATTTGAGCTTGCAGGGTGAGAATTCAACTATCATAACTTCAGCCAGTAAAATTCAAGCTTTTAAAAATAAGCTTAGTCTCTGGCAAACTGAACTGAATAAAAACAACACTGACATGTTCCCTTGCTTTAACGATTTTACCAAGGAAAATAGTATAGATATATTTATATTTAAAAACATTATTTCCAATCACATTGAAAAGTTAAAAGAAATTTTTCGAGAAGATTCGAGGATTTTCCTGATAACGACCTTGGTTGGATTCGTGATCCATTTTCCTACGACATATGCAGTTCAACTCTTCAAATTAGTGAGAAAGAGCATTCGATAGATTTGATTAGTGATTATACTCTTCGAGATCAATTTAAGACTCAGCCTTCCCAAAAATTTTGACTATCCATGAAAAAGCAATATCCCGTTCTATGCAAGAATGCCATCAGATTACTTTAACAATTTGCATCAACGTATGTATATGAAACTGGATTTAGCAAACTAGTTTCAATAAAAACTAAATACCACTCTCGTTTGAAACCTGAAGATGATATGCGAATTGTAATTAGCAACATACATCCGAACATCGATGAAATAATCAGAAACTTGCAGCCGCATACATTTCATTAAAAGGAAATTTACTGATTTTTTTATGTTATACAAAAAATATTTTCTTTAAATTATAAATAATATTAGTATGTGTCAGAAATGATTATTTTTTTTTTCGATAAAACGAAAGAAATGCGCCTATTTACATCGTATTTGTGAACATTTATCTCTAAAAATTTTCTCTCTACAAAAGGGGTCGCAGTCGAAAAAAGTTTGCGCACCACTGCCTTAAATGAAAGAGATAATGATTTGAAAAGTGTAAATATTATATTTTTATTTTATTATGTTTCGGACTTTTTGGGGGAGGAAACCTGCATATTTAAACTCAAAATTCATTCAGGTTTATATTCATTCCTTACTTTTTTCAATACTAAAACGTCACTAGTTAATAACTTTTGAAAAAAGAAAAAAAAATTCTCAAACCAAAGTGCTGATCATGATGGAATCAATTTAAATATCAATGAAGCTGTAGAAAATAAATATTTTTTGTGGAAGTTTTTGAGAATAAAAATTCCAGTCTGTTCATTAAATTAAGCACGTTCAGTATGTAAACCAAGTGAAAAATGTCATTGAAAGGAAATGAGGGGAAAAAACTATCTTCATAGTAACTTACAATAACACAAGAACACTTGAACTCTTCCATGTCAGCGAGAAAAGGTTTTGAAAAAACGATACTATAATTGACAGTAAGAACAAGAATTGTTGTAGATTATCCTGCATTAATTTCCTTAAAATATCCAGAAATTTTAAAATGTCATTGAATATTAAAATAAAAACGAGTCAACATAGAATGATCTCAGTTTTTTTTTGTTGATTTTAAGAGACAGTTTAACGTTACTTGCTGTATTTTTGTAATCAGCTTAAAATTGATTGTTTGTAAAAAAAAATTAAAAAAAAAAAAAAATCGAATATTCAATGTCTAGAATATTCAATGTCTATTCCGTAGAATTACAATGAATGCATCTACACAAGAAAAAAAAATATTTATCTGGCAAATGTGTGAATCCTTGAATGACAAATTATAAGGAATAAGATAAAATATTGGAAGATAAAACAGGTTTTAAAAGGTCGAATACTTATTTATTATTGAATAACTTAGCATCCCTTTTAAATTACCTTAATATGGAAAAACGTTTTCTAAAAAAAAAAGAATTATTCAAGCAATAATCTGTTTTTCAAGAATACTAGCAGTATCCTCTATAGCTACGGAAACCTCAAAGTGTACTTAGGTATTCCAACCAGACTATACAATTAAAACAAGACCAGAAAAATTCACTGCGTAAGTTTTTACTTCTATTAATTTATTTTCTCTTTAAAAATCGCAGTTATTGCATTTTTAAAAAGGATTTATATATTCCGGATAAAAAAAATATAACTTTAGGATACATAATGCTGAAATAAATAATGCTTCATCTGTAAATATATAATTTGCTCAAAAACTTAAAAAATATATATATTAATTTAAGCAAATTTTACTCAAATATTTATATACCAGATTAATGTGAGTATTTTTAATACAAAAAATACATGCAAGATCATTAAGTTGTTTGGTCAATTAAAATATTTTGTTGAACAATAAAGAGTAAGATGGTGTTTGCTTTCCGAACATGAATTCCTGCTTAAGTTTCACGAACAAACACTCGAAAGATGACACACATAAAGGATCAACACAATTATTCATATATTATGAATAAATATTTTTTTATCATACTCCAAACCATAAGCCAATTTTAAAATTGCTGGAAAGCCGTGTAGCTTGTTCTTATTTCGAGAGAAAATGGCCAATATTTTTTAGTACTGAAATAAAACAAAGGTTTGAAAGTGCTTTCATGAATTACATAAAGTCAATGAATTTCCCCAAACGAAAGGACATCTGTCCCCAAAATGTCTCCAAATGTTATTTTCAAACGCGAGCGGAAATAGTTTCCACTATTGGCTGTCATTTGGTGACATTATTTAATTTGACGATATTGGTCAACGGTGTAATTCGTAATCACAGTTTTGAAAAATTAGGTCATATTTATAGAAATAAAAGTTTAAGAAGGCTGTGAAAAAGAGCATCACGAAAGCGATCGAGCCTCGAATCATTTTAGAGTATTACTGAATCAATACGTTCATCACAATATATTCTTCCACTTATATTGTTTGCCTTTACGTATTTATTTAATGTATAATGAAGATTTTTAATACATCGTATGGCACAGCTTCACTAATTGGTCTCAATAAAATACACTATGGCTTGTGTCGTTAGGAAGCAGACTATAACTTTGATGATGATTATTTTTCAACATAATATAAATAAAACGCTTTGAAATATTCCTAAAACGTATCTTATGGCGTTTAATTGCGTAATATAGGATTATATATACAAATGCCTTAAATTAAACCTGGAATAGAAAAAAAAACCCGACACAGCAAATTCGATGTATAAAATACATTTGGTTTGAAAATTTTAGTAAAGAATCCATAATTGAGTAACATAGAAATTTCTACAGAAAATTAATTCTACATAATTAAGATTAAATCTTTCTCTTCTATTTCTCCTGAAATTGTATTATGTCAAATAAGATTGAAAGTTTATGAGTACTATGACAAAAAAAAGATATTTGTGAGTTTAAGGGACCAACAATTCGAATATCACTTGCTAAATCAATTAAAAGCGAGTCAAATGCAATCACGCGAATTTTACAGACGAGAATAATTTGAACATGTTTGCTTCCAATTGGATATAAATGCGTGGGCAATAAATAAATATTATATATTTTAATACAATTGAGCCTGTTTGTGTGCGGTAGATAGAGACCACATAAAAAAACGCACAAAAGAATAATTCAAATATTTCATAAATTCTTACATAAAACAAACTAATTCGTGGAAATACTACAGATTTTTTTTATACAGTGGATAGGGACCACATAAAAAAAAGTCGCATTTTAAAATATACCAATTATTTTCGAAATTTATGTAAGAGTACTTCCATAACAAATAAGTAATTAAATATTATACATGGAAACATTTTAAAAACATATAGTTTCTCATTGTATACACGGATAAGTTTTCACAATCACATACATAATTCATTGCTACTCATCGTAATCCAAAACCCTGTAATGAATAAGTTCAAATTCGCTTTCGTCACTTGAAGGTACAATTTCAATTGATTTATTTTTTAACAACATAAAGTAAGAGATAAGTTTATGTGACGAGAGAAGGTCGGGTGGTGGTTAGCTTGTAAATGTTACGATAACCACACAGATATACATGATTGAAGCCCTTTTTTGAATTTTACACTCCCTTCTTAACTGGTATCTATTTTAAGAAAATGCTTTCCTAATTTGTTGGAAAGCTGGATCACAGCATATTTTTATCCGCTCTCAAAGAATCCAGTTCTTCTTGTGTGTGCACGGCTTCATAATCTATCAAATTATTGATAACGTCACTGTCAATGAAAGTTTCGTCTTCAATCAAGCGTGGGCTGCTGGAGCGTTGAGAGAAAGCAACTAAATGTGCATTGTCGGAAGTCTGTTTATAATAAATAAGTAGAGCGTCTTGAAGTATCTATATTTCAGGGGCGTAACGTACACCCCCGCATGGGGGATGACAGGACTCTAGGGGCGCAAGACCTGACTAACGCGAAATACGTATTTACCCAATTTATAAAATATTAAAGGTCCTCCCCTTCTTGACTTTCAAGAGGGGGGGGGGTCCAAAATTCTCAGTTACTTAACTGGTAAATAGATAGAAAACATTACAGTGGAGCCAAAGTTATTAAGACTTGCCACGGGGGGGAAGAACTCTCTGAGCCCTAGGCGTGAAACCTGACTTTCAAGGGAGAGGGGTTCCTAACACCCTCCTTTACGCCACTAGTTAATAGATAGAAAAAATTACAGTAACGCTAAAATCATTGAAATTTATACGCCGCCAAAAAAAGTCTCCCACATAAAAAATCGTACAAAGCAAATCGCATAAAAAAAGACTGCACAAAAACAGGTTGTACTGTACATCATACTAACATTTTATATGTGAACATTGTGTATGTATAAAATATTTAAGGAATATAACATTCATATTTAAATAAACTAAATATAAATAAAAATGCTGTAAAAAGTAAATAAGAATGATTTTGCCAATATTGTTCTGTAAAAAACTATTTTAAAAATAAATTTAAAAAGTTCAATATATATATACCGTAAAATCCGTCATCTAACGTGCACCTATACTTTCAAGCTGCAACTTTTAAATTTTAGGTGCATTCATCGTATAGCGTGCACCCCCTTTTTTACAAAGGAGCTTGAAATGTGCATGCGCAAAGCTCTTGTGCTTTGAAATTATTTATTCGAGATATTATTACATAGTATACTTCTAGAATTACAAACCTTTAAGCTCAAAAGGAATGCCATTTCTTTTAAGTAAACAGTATTTCGAGATATATGAATCTAATTTATTTTTATGCTTTTTTTTTATTATTATTAAAACGCTCAATTTTATACCCGGCGTATAACGCGCACGCGTAAATTTCAATCATACTTTTTGTGTTAAAAGTGCGCGTTATACGCCGGATTTTACGGTATATGTCTTTTAATTTTATTTAAAATATTTGCTTTTTAAATGCACAAATAATATTTTCATGCATTGATCCACAAGGTTCCTAAGATAAACATGTAAATTAATTAGCCCAGCTTTAAAATTTAATCAATATTATGTGAATATCCTTCGCCTACTGCTCTGGTCTTAAGTATAGAACTAAGGGGAATTGGCGGGTACATATTGAACATTTCGTCACTGTCACTTCTAGTCAATAAGGGTGAGGAGCATCCTAACTGAATTACACAATTACAGTCAGAAGTGGTTTAATCAGTTATACAGCGAAATTGACTGGGTAGCGGATTATAATCGGATACCTCTAATTGCTGCAACAAACATGATTACGTTCAGAGATTAAATTTAAAATAAGCACCGTTTCTGAAATAAGATATTATAAGGTAATTTTTATATAATAATCATTTGATTTAAATATGATAATACATTGTAAAACTACTTTAAAAATTGTATCACTATGTGATTTGAAAACTCGTATGGGAAAGGAATTTCTTAAAGTGATTTATTGTAGCAAAGGACAATACAGCTAGATTTCTATTCATTCATTCTAATATTCAATGCTTTTCTTTCAGCACGAATACTCGCAATTTCTTATTTTGATTTCATTTTCAATATCCATTGATAACATAGGAAACATTTTCGCTGTTATTTGCTTAAAATGTGAAATATATCTGCCAAATATATGTATCAGATATATAAATAATCGTATATATAAAGACCACTTTTTCGGTTGATCAATTCTCAACTAACCATACAGATATATATAGATATATATGTACATATATATATCTATAAACTTAAATATTTTATAGTTATAGTTATCTCCATATTTTAATATTAGATGAAATTACTCATTGGTATTTTATTCAAATTTACGCAAGTGTTATTAAAGTTATGCTATAATTTGTGTAATTCTTATTAATTTTTATTTCCATTTTTTTTATACTTTTGTTAAATGCTACATTTCAGCCATTTACATGATTTAAATCTGCATTAGGGTCCAGAATCTGGCAATAACTTATTTATTGCACTCAGATTTAGCGTGGGCTCTGCATTTTTAAGTGCAATGTATAGGTAAGTTACCTCTATCTTGTAATGGATTTAGATATTCCTATCCATTACTTTCAATAGGTTTTTGCTCAGTATTATATACATAAAGGGGGAAGGTTGACTGGCCAAAAAACATGTTCAACCCCACTTTTATATAAATTATTTTATATATTAGCTGTCCTAAGTCAGCAATGTTTATAATCCTGCAGAGCATCCATTTTATAATTTATAATCTCGTTTACTCATATGTCCTTCATTGTGTGATTTTCCAACTGTCTATGTGCTTTTCGAATATGATTGTTGGATGTTATCTCTTGTTTATAGAGAATAAGCCTATATATATATATATATATATATATATAATTTTACTTTCACAAGTTGACATTACCTGTTATTTTAATTAGTAATTTTAAAATTCATTATACCTCATGTCTTAATTATACAAGCTTTTTCTTTCAAGCACACACACACACAGTGTTCTTAAATTTCCATTTAGTTTTTATATTTCATTAGTTAAAATAATAACATATTTCTAAAGTAAGTTATGAAAAAATGTTCCTGTTAGAATGTATTTTCGTGTTCTATTTGAAGAATGTAATTTGTCTACTAATTTTATTTTCTTATTTGCGTACATTTTTCTTTCTACAGTATTCAGTATTTTTTATGTATTTTAAAACACATTACACTCTTCATCATTTTTCTCTTTCTTCCAGCTCAATGGTATGTAAAAAAATCAGCAGATAGTTCGCTAGCATTAAAACTATGTTTAAACCTTAGATATCATCAGTTCCTAAGACTGAGAATTTTCTAGTATACGTATTTGTGTTGCCATTTACCTTTGGCCTATATTGTCTGGTGCAGCAGCTTTATACCTTTAAGCGTACTGTCTTGAACCACTTCAAGATATATTTATAGCAATTTAGTATGTGATTTTATAAGGTTAGTGTATGGCTTTATGTATACCACTCAAAAAGTGCATTCAAGGAAATTACTCAAATATATTTCTTCTGCTAACAAAAAACAAAACAACCATAAACAACCATAGCCTAAAAGTAGCAGAAAAAAAAAGAATACTTTAAATGTAAATCAATATTCTATCAATTCTTCAAAAAACAGAAAACGGATATAACTGCTGAAATCGTGATTTTGTAAAGGCTCTTGTTTGTTGCTTCAGAGGTAAAATTCAACCTTTCGGCTGTTGTACTGATAAAAGGTGACTGGGAAATGTCAAGATAATTAGGTCTACCACAAGGCAGGGTTTGGTATATTATCGGTACACTAAAATCAGACCAGAGTGAACTCTGTTGAAATGGCAAGGTGTCACTGAAGACTGTAGAATCCATTCCAGAAAATAGGGCAAGTTTGCAGTCTGCCAGAACGAGGTCGTCCACATGCTTACACATCAAATAATGACCGATATATTTTGTTAACAGATCGTCCAGATATAAAAACCAATGATACTCAGAATCAAATACAGTTTTTTTAACAACAGGATGGAGTTTCTAAGGCCAAACAATCCGAAATAGGTTTTATGAGAGTGAACTGTATGTACCAAGGCCAATGATGTGTATTCCATTGACTGCAAGACAACGTGGGGCTTGCAGAAAGGTTGCTGCTAAACATCAAGATTGGTATCAAAGTTATTTGAGCCACACATTGTTTATGGATGTTTCCCGATTTAATTTAGATTGTGACACCAGACGCGGTTTGGTATGGAGAACGTGGCGCTTAAAATAATCCTACAATCGTTCAGAAAAGATAAAATTACAAACCAGGTTGTTTGATGGTATTGCCTAGAATCAGCATAGGTGGACAAACTGACCTGCATGTCCCTCGAATCACTTGGATGGGCTGCAACGGTACCTTATGCTGCAGTCGTTGATGATTTCGGTCTTTTAATATAGGATAGTACCAGATCTTATATGGCTGTTTCTGTGGATAACCTTATTGAAGCTGAAACATTATAGAGTATGGAGTGTAAGCATGTTCTCCAGATTTTAATATAATCTATCATGTTTCGGACACACTCGGAGGACACGTTACTTTAAAACTTAAAAAGCTCTGCTTGTCAAGAGTGGAACAGTATTCCCCAAAGTCTTATCGATAACCTCATCGCATCCTTAAAAACATGTGTGTGCTAGTCTTGGGAGTTCAGGGGCACCCGTACCATATCAAAAATCCAGTATCATTTCCACGCAATAACTATTTTGTTATTTACATGCAACCAAATTGTTGCTATAAAGCATCATTCAGTGTTCTTTATACCATTCCAAAGAATTCAAAGTTCTCTTACAATTGTTTTTTGCTTCTATATTCCTGCATTGCGTTTTGTTACACATGTAATCTCCATCTTATGTTGGACATGCATGTCTTTTGCGCAAATGCTTTTCTTGCTTCAATAACTTTTTGAGTGGCATATTGTATATATATATATATATATATATATATATATATATATATATAT
>BMAV01024932.1:5847-42435 GCA_019973955.1 Trichonephila inaurata madagascariensis | reverse complement strand
ATAAATCTAATAGAACTTTAATTAATATAATACTTCTTGTTTTATTTTCTTATCTATAACTGGCTTTTTGGCTAATAGCATATAAACATTATACATGCTTTCTTAGTAAAAGTGGAATTTATTGCACATATGTCTAGAACATTATACGCCATAAAGCACTAAAACTGAAAACCTCTGTATAAAACTTTTCTCTCGCCAATGGTGGTTCGTGATTGCATAAGAGCACTGCGATTAAATGTCGATTAACTCTCTGCAGTCAGTGTTCTCAGAGATAAAACTACTCAACAGAGTGATTTTTGAGGTTAAGGAATTTTCGCTTAGCTGATTAAGCACGTACTGATTGGAAAAGATGTGTGTAGTCTGACGCAATTCGAGCGGCGATAAGAATAAAAAAAAGTCCTTACTCAGGAATTGAAAGAAGTAATTCCAAGGGAAAAAAATATAATAATGAATTTGAGATAAGGCATCTGCTTTAGAAATTGCAAGTGGGAGCAAAATTAGAAAAAGTAGAGACGTGATGAAGAATATTTAAAGATTGTTAGCGTTTTAATATATTTTAACTTTTGAATTAATAAATGACAATCTCTACTGAAAATCAAGCAGCATTTAAATGAGGGCGCATTGTTTGTGATTTTTGATAATTTTCTTTCATAGTGTTTGCAATATAACTTCTATTTATATAGTAATTAATATCTAGGTTATAAACTTTAAATCCTTAAGAATTTCAGATTTACGTATGAGTTTTAAATGAATATAAATTGTGTGATTCAAATAGATTCAAAAAATTTTTCTACAAATCGATACTTTTGGAAAGAAGAAATAAGTACCAAACTTAAATTTTTATTCTGTGAGTGCTGAGTTAAGTAAGCAATTGAACATTAATATATGTAAGATATAATTTCCACCGTATAAATTAATAATTGTAATTCTAAAAATAAGTAAATTAGTGCTTGTGCTAAGAAATTATTTTAATTCTAACATTTTTTTTTAATTGTTATGCGTAACAACTTTCACAAGGACTGTAAATTAAAATATACAAATAAATATCACTATCTGTGTATGTGGCTTATTCTTATAAAAAGAAAAGCTTAAATTTAATCCACAAGACGTTTGAAGACCATGCTTTACACCAAAATCGAGATTCCAGTTAATTCCGTTGCATCCTACTAGAATATGAAATCGGACTTCGAAAATTCCTGTAAGTCTGCCGGATATTGTTGGACTTAGATCCTTACCACAAGATCTGAACAGTTGCGCCTCCTATGATACTCTCGATGTGAAAATATGTATCCTGTGTGTTGCAGTTGAAGAATCCCTACAAGATTCCGAAAACCATTTGGAGAAATTCTTGTAATTTTGCGTAATATGGGCTCGATTTCTTTTTCCAGGGGCACCCCTATGGAACTAGGGACTTCAAATTCGTTTTACCCGTAGAGTTCCGGTTACCTGATAAAAATTAGAAAACCATTAGTAAAAATTCCAGTAACTCTCCTGATATGGGCTTAGTTTTCCTTTTGCGGGAGTGTAGTGACAGGGGCACCCCTATGAAGCTTTGGATTTGAAAATACGTTTCCGGTTTCAGTTCGGGCACCCGAGAAGAATCCGAAATTTGAGATAACTACCAGGTTTTTAAAGTTTTTTTCATTTTGAAATTTATTTGAGGGGAAATTTATATTTATATATATATATATATAAATCTACAATGCATTTGCTTGCTTTCTGTTCTTGTTTTAGAATAAATCCTTTTTGACAATAGAAATGTTCTTTATATTAAAATAGATTAATATTTTATCAAACAGTTACATTTGACTTTTCTATAATAAATTACTTTTTTAGTAAATTCCGAATCGTACTATGCATATCCTTTACTATGAATGGTACATGATTCTCTGTGTATGCGAGTTTCATCCCTCCCCCTCTTCTGTTTGGAGTGCCCAAAAATCAAGATGGAGTCAGAGATGCTTTTTAAATTTTAAAAAAGTATTCAGGACGGTTAAGATAAATGGTAACGTATACTTCATCGTTTGCGAATGACAGCACTATCTAATTTCAACAATGAGTAACGAAAGATCAATTCAAAGGGAACACCATAATTTTCAAGAAAATGGCAACTGTAATATTTTAAACATTATTTGGTCATTGCATTATTATATTATATAAACATTATTATATTATTTATGTCTGTATACATGAAAATAAAATACAAACAATAATAATTCCTTCTATTTTAAATTTTCACTCAATAAATGTTTTTTTTTGTTTCCAAATCTGATATAAAGGTACATATTTCTATGTGCGACAGCGAGATTATAATGTTTTTTCGAAGTGGCCCGCAAGGTCATTTGGGTTGGCACCCCTACTGTATACAAAATATGAACCATAATTAAAAAGCAAAAATATAAAATTTTCGTTTTCATTTTTACAGTTTTTCAAAATCTCTTTCAGAAAGGGAATGTAAAAGTACTCGAGAAGTTTACCAAAATTCCTTTCTACATGATTTGATAGCATACTGTTGAATTCTTTATAGAACAGTAATACACAAGTTATTTTCTCCAATAGTAATCAAACGGATCTATTATTAACCATAGTTATCTTAAATAATGAGAAAAAAAAATTATTCGTAACAATAATATCCAGCTTCTTTGAAGCACAATTTCTATTCAATATGGCTAATAATAAGTAATTGCATAGAAAAATGTTCCAAATTGAAACCAAACAGGTATAAAACATGAGACAGATTCACTGGCACTGATAATTCAATTGATATTTTTGTGCTAGGCTTGCTAACAAGCTGTTGCGACTTTTGAAAAACTATCGGGGAAACCCCAAAATAAATAAACAAAAAATATGATATATACACTTTCTAAATTGAACAAATTGAAAAACAATACACGACTTATTTATCAAGGCTTACGATACTAATGAGGTACTAGTGCACAGGGGAAAAAATAAATAAAAGTAACAGGAATTTGGAAGTCGACTTAATAACACTTTTAATATTCAGGAATTTTATTTGGTTTGGTACATATTTATTTAGTAATTCATCCTTTGGTATTAGAATAAGATTTTTTTATTGCAAAATTGTTAAAAATAACTGTAAGATTATATTACTTCTTATTAAATTACGTTATGAATTTATAAATTTAATCAGCTAAAAATTCAGAATGTTTTTGCATAATTTAATTGACGTGTATTTATCTTATTACATTTAAGAACTTTTACAGCTCAATGTAAAATATGCTTTATATTTCTACATTCATAGAAGTTTTATAACTCATATTCTAATGTATAACGGGATTTTCTTTTTGCAATAAACATACTATGATGTGCTTATGTTTGTGTTCAAATATCTCTCATTGACATGAATGTAAATATTTTTGAAGACAGTATATGTTTTCCATTATGCTCACAATTTTATTATGCGTACTCATATATCATGTATGTATAGTTAATTCCCTATTATTTCCCAAGAAGTACTTTTAGATATAACTTCATAAACATAAAAAAAAGAGTTAAGGAAATGGAATATATATATATATATATATATATATATATATATATATATATATATAAATACGCATTCCATTTTCTATATATATACATAATATTTACTAGAGACAGAAAT
The DNA here is from genome assembly GCA_019973955.1 of Trichonephila inaurata madagascariensis. Classification (NCBI taxonomy): domain Eukaryota; kingdom Metazoa; phylum Arthropoda; class Arachnida; order Araneae; family Nephilidae; genus Trichonephila; species Trichonephila inaurata. The sequence continues at coordinate 38,810 of BMAV01024932.1, read as the reverse complement.
GCGCTGTTCTAAATTCACTGTAAATAAATTATTAGAAGAGTTCACAATATTTAAAAATAAATGGAGGCAAAATTATTTATTAACTATTACAGATGTATTATTCTTATCGTCTAAGTGCAGTACACTAAATAGAAATATTTTAATAGCATTTTAACTAAACATGATTCTATATTTCTTCTGCAAAGAAGAAACTGATTGTATAAAAAAATTTAAACACAACGCTATTGTTGAAAATAGTATTGGAATTTGTAAAGATTTTGGCATATATAACTGTAATACGAAACTTATCTAACATTTTATGTCATAAGTCAATAATAGAGATTTCTGTATTACACAGAAGAATTTTTCTAAATAGAGCCTACTCTTTAAAGATTTCCACGTATAACGTAATGTAAAATATGTTCACAAATATTTGAAACAAATATAAGATAAATGTACATGCAAAATAAATTATGAAACAAAATATTGTACCACGATATATATAGATAAATGAACTTTTCCAACATATTTTTAAAATTATATCTTTATTCCCAAATAAAAATATCAGCATTAAAATATATTTTAAATGCGATAAAAATAGGTAAATCAATGTTTAATTATAATATGCTTATAAAACAATATTTTCCTTATATATAGGCCCAAACTTATTTACGGAGCTTTAACTAGGACTTTTTGAAAATTCCATATTATTATTAGTGAAGTAATAACTGGTGTTTTTCCCTTAACATTTCTCTTCTGGGAAAATATGAACAAATCCACATATTAATCATATTTTTTAAAGATCATAATTCAAGCTCTGTACGAAAGTCTGAGGTATATATATATATATATACTCAGAATATTATTATTATAGAATCATTTTTTATAAAAGAACAACGTTTTGAAAAAAAATGTCATTCTTTCTTCATTTTTTGCCAAAAAAATGCATTTAAATAATATTTCATTATAATAATATTCTTAAAAATATTAAAAATTAATTTAAATTTAAATGACACGAAATATAAACAAAAAATAATATTTCATTCATGCGTTGTTGCAAAATCATTTGGGCCCGAACTTAGTCAGATATATCAATAAAAATATTATGTCTAAATTACGGTACACAAAGAAAGCATTAAGAAAACTTATCCTCTTTTTTTTCAGACAATCTGTGATGAGGAAAAATGTCTTTAAAAGCAGTGATGCTCGGTGTCTGGGCAAATCTGAATTTAATCAACAATGTTAGCAAATTCACGATTTTCAGCAAATAAAACTCCAATATTTGTTTTCTATCTGAAGCTTAAGATGTTGCTCGTTCTAGTACACTAAGTAAACAAGAAATAGTTTTTAGAAGAGTATTAAGGATTTTTGTGATTGGCGGAGAAACGATGTAGAAAAAAAATTATCTTAGAATGAACTTGCTTGAAGTGGAGGAAATGTTTCTTCTTTAAATTGATCTTCAATCCTTCAAAATTTATATATTTTTCTTTAATAAAATAAAAAATAACAAAATAACATCAAGCAGAGTAAAAGGTAAATTTTTGTAGCATTTTCTACAGTTGAAAAATGATTTTTTCCTTCCCATAATGTATTAAAATCCTCGAGTAGCTGGATAGTGTGACGGTAATACTCTCTCGCTCACTCACAAAATACATCTACCGCTTTGTATACGTTTGATGCTAAACAACATTTTCTTAAGAGAGGCTTTGAATGAACATATGAGTTTTAATTTCCTTTCCTTTCCTTTCCCATGTGAAGAAACTGAGGGTAAAGAAAGCATTGTGTATTCATGAAGTTTCTTTAGAAAAATATAATTAATGCATTTATCTATCAGATCGCAGCGTGTTTCATATATGGCAATTAATTTTTCTGTTATTTTCTTTTAAAGTTTTTTTCTGCACGTTTAGTAGGATGCATAATAATTCACTGCGAGCTCTCTCTCTTATGTATTAAGTCTGAATCACAAATTTCGCATCATAATCTAATTTTCCCTCCTGTTTGGATCTGATTATTTTTAATTCAAATTTACTAATAAATCTTTCAAAATGCAGATGCGTTTCACAGAACAAATGGAGAAATACCACCAGAAGTTACAATTATACTTCTGCAACTAATATCAATTATATATAATCAGATACTGATTTACCTAAATAACCAGGTAAAATAAGAATACATCAGATGGGCTATAATAAAATAAAATTGTATTAGCTTAGATACTTTTTCATGTATAGAAAATATTTTAAAAGAATCGGTTATGTGTGTGTGTGTCATTTTTAATATTTCAAATAAATAGCAGGAAAATTAGTCGCTTATTTATTTCGAGAAATATCAAGAGTTAAATCATTGCATCTTCGAATATAAACGTTTCAACCCTTGCGTGGGTCATTTATTTCTCTTTTGAATTCCTCGCAGTTTTTTATGTTTTATTAACAATTAAGCAATAGGATTTAAGGAAATATATATTATTTTGCCGCATTTTATGATTACGTTTAAATTTTAGAGGTGGGAAGTATACTGTTCTAGAACCCATTCATCGTCATAAAGAAAATTGAACTTAATGGTGATTATTTGCCATGAAAAAATAAGAAGCACGTTGCAATACACAAAGGGACATTCTGCACACATGTAGCGGGCATCTTTTCTAATCCCTTTCTGCTATATTTCCTATATCTCGTCTATAGTTGGAAACCATCTTTAGCATGATTTCGCACACTGGCTAATCGCGCATTATCCGGAACTACACATTTATTTTCTTGGAAACTAGTAGAACATCCTTTCCTTTTTTTTTAAGGTATCTTCATCTATCATCTGACGAGCTAATGTTATACGGCTTCGATTAATATAAAAAATGGTGCCATATGTAACTGTCTAACGAACTTAATGTTCTAATTTTTCAAATATGCAAGTTGTACATGACTTTTAGTTATGATGTAATAGAATTTTTACAACTCATTGCTTAGCAATGAGTTGCCAAACTGTGGGGCGCGCTTCCCTGGGGGGCGGGATACCTCTCCACCCCGCCCGAGAGTATATCGAAAAGTTGAAAACACAAAATATTATTTAAAAAATTATTAATTTGCTGAATTGAAGCAAGAAAAAAAGTACATTCTGGCATAATAAAAAATGAAATACACATTTACACTGATATAATATATTAATTAATTTAACAGTACTAAGTTAAGAAAATATTTAGTAATTACCAGTAACCGTATGGACATGTCATAAAATTATATACAAAATTTAACACTTATCTTGATAATTTGTACCGTTTATAATCCACACAAGTCGTATTGTAGTCGTAGGTCGAAGTACATTATTCTTGAATTCAATACATTGTTATTGTATGGAAGGCGGCACGATGAAAATTATGATTGAAAATTGGGTTGCAAGTATTGAAAGTTTGAGAACCACTGTTGTTAGGCATATTACTAATTATTGAAATTAAACAGTTACTCGCACAAAATGCGCAAAAATGTATAATAATTAAGTAAATATAGTTACATAAAACAATATTTTCTTTATTTTTATCTAAATAGATTACTTATGGTCTAAATGTTCTATTTTTTCAAATAGTATACACATTTCACTTAGTTTTTATGATACAATAGCACTTTCACATTTAAACCATTCTTTGTTTTAACATATTAAATAATTACTGCACAAAATATACAGAAATTTTCAAAATAAGAAATTGTTATTACAATAAAAGAAGTATAGTACTCACATTTACAGTAGAATCGTTGAGGAAAACAGATGTCACATCGAAACAGGTGTCATAGAAGAACAAATCTCTCATAACATTTTCAAAACAGAAGTACTAATTTTATTGAATCGATCGAACAATAGATGGCAGAACAAAACTGAAGTGGGAATTAATCTTTCTATAATTATAATAGAAAAACCAATATATATTATAATGGATTTTGTGCTTGCCACAGGTGTATTTTGAAAGATCATGTAAATGGGGAATAATCTTCCTAAATTTCACACGAAAGAGTTAAAAAGGCCAAAAAATTTAAATTAAGAATAAACAAAAAATTGAATACCAATTGTATAAAATAATTTTTTATAAAGTACATGACATGACCTATTCAGGAAAATTCTGTAATTTTAAGTAAGCATTTAACTGTATCTTTTAGTGAATTTAAAATATTTAGTTGATTATATATTATGTAATTTAAGTGATATTCACATAAAATGTTTCTATGAAGTACGCAAAAGGCATTGTCATAAATGAGATATTGTGTCCCTGTTCATTATACTTTCCTTGAAAGTATAATTTTGACGTTTTATTCACGTTGGGTCATAGAAATGCATCGTGATATTAAAAAGGCATCCCAATGACTTGTCATTAAGTAAAAAGGATCTGTAAAAATCACAGCAATTTAGTTGGAAATTATACTTGTGACATAATGCGAGTACACCATATCAAATCAGTAAGTTCTAAAACTGACATAGACGATGATTTACAAAACAAGCAAATTGGAGTACAGTCAATGAGTATGTTGCCAACGTTCTGAGAAATGATTTCTCATTGTGTTATATTTGTTTTACCTTTCTGTTTCCCAATTTCTCCCAGTTTGAATCCTGAGTGTCTTAGAGACAGCAGCGTCCAAACATGTAGGATCCTCCATACAAGTAGGATTAGTGACAGATCAATGAAGAATGATAAATAGAGTCGCTTCTACACATCTTTCAAAATAAGCCTTCCTCGATCGCGTTATTCTACTTCTAGCAGGTTGTGGGAACACTCCCGAAGGAAAGAAGTTTTCACTAATCACAGTACATCGTTCAAGCATCGTTGGACATGGAACGAAGATGATATGCTATCATCAACGATGGAGTTTAATACTTGATGCTACTTTTTCTCCCAATGGAGCATTACACAGAAAAATCAGTTAGACGTGTTGTCACGATAGCACCACACTTGCAAATGAAAAGTTTGTCATGGTACTTGCTCCTCACGTTGGTTGAGGTGAAGATCATACTCAATAGTTTGATTTCGTAGGGATCTGAATGCAGCATGTAATAATCCTTGAATTGAATTGGAAATGTGGAAAATTTACTATTTTCACAACAGATATGCGATATGAAGACAAGATAATTCAAAGGGTGAGAAGCAATTTGCTCTTATCTCTGAATGAATTACAACTACTAGGACTTGACAAAATGTAAATCGTATTTATTTCAGCTGAAAAGTGACTATGACAATATAGTTCTGTTACGCATTAATGTAGTAATATCATCCACAAGCATTTGATATATATATTTATACAGTTATTAAATTATGTTACTCATTTGTATTGCGGCATTTTCCGAGCTTACAGTGCAAATTGGCAGGGCAGAAGAAAACCTGAGTTATAGAGGATATATCTCATGGACATAGCCTATTGTTACAAAATATGGTTGCATAAACAGAATCGTAACTCATCTGTAAGCGATTTACTGTGTCAATCCATTCTTCACATTGCCAAAGGACATGTAAATGTTTGTGTGTTTCTTTGAAGCAAAGTTTCGTGAACATTAAAAAATCACTTTTATTTATTTAATGCAAAAAATACTTTACGGAAAACTAGCTCTGTCTTAACCAGTTTCAGTAACAACGTTAGGAAATAATGAAAATAAATTTTAATGGATAATGAAAAAAAATATTTTGACAAACTGAATATTATAGGAATAATATACATGATCGCTCATCAAACAGAATAAAATAAAACACGCATTGTTTAAAAATAGCAGTAAAAGTTAAGTTATGAACATACGATAAAAACTCCGAATTATGAATACATAGTTTTTAGATTTAAACTCCGGAAGTTATGTAGCGGATAAAAAAAACCGAAAAAACTTTTACTTTCCTATATGTTTTTTTTTTTTTTTTTTTTTGGTTTCAACTTTTTTTATGGATACTTTTTTATACGTATTATAGTACTCATATTGGCTTTTCATCGATACGTTCCGTGCAAAGTAATTATCTATATATATTTACTACTCAAAAATAACGAGTGAATTTTGATTACTTTTCTGCACTTTTTACAATTAACTTTTGTGAACAATGTGGCTTTTCAACTTATATTCATACAAAGTGAAACTTTTTAATACACTAATAGAAAAAAAATCTCAAAACCAAGAAATAAAATTAATTGCAGAATAATGACATTTGGACAATTTAATTGTCTGGCTAATATGTTTAATTGATTTTATTTTCAGAATCACAGGTTAAATTAAGCTCAAGAAAATGCATTTCAAATGTGAAATATTGTTACATTAATAGCCGATGTAACCTCCAGAAATTTGAATGCAAGCTTGAAAGCGTGTATGCATTGTATCGTACAAGTGACGAAAGCCAATTTATGGTATGGGGATTCCTGGTTGTTTCATTTGTTGTGTCAATAATGGAACGGTCAGAGCTGGCTATGGATGATGCTAAAGTCGTCGTCCAAGGATATCTCATAGTGCTCAATTGGAGACTGACCCGGTGATCTTGCAGTCCAATCTGTACAGCACATGTCTTTACAAAAGTGTGTGAGGGCGATAGTGGATGAAAAAGACCCCGCTTGAATGTTGTACATGAAGGGCAATACTATAGGTTAAATTACCAGACTGAGTCAGTTATTTGTAGTTAGTGTGTTTGGAATAGCTACGAGAGTGCTTCTGCTGTGATAGGAAATTGCTCTCCAGAACATGACTTCAGGTGTAAGTCCAGTGTGTCTAGGTCACAGACCGTTTGTTTGCAGGCATTCCCCTAAACTTCTTCTGACCAACACACGGCCATCACTGGCACCAAGGCAGAACCTGCTTTCATTAGAAAACCCAACAGATCTCCACTTCGTCGTCCAATGAACGCTGGGTTGACACCACTAGCTTCGCAAGCCGAAATGATTTTGAAGTGGAAGTTGAATACACTCTGTAAGGTGCCTGGCTTGGAGCTGACCTTGAAGTGATTAATTTTTAATGGTTAGTTGTGTCATTGTAGTACCAATTGCAGCTCGAATCTCTGGCGCAAAATCATTACTATGTTCCAAAGAAGTACACGGATTACGTTAGCCTTCCCTCTCAGTAGTGTCACGTTGCCACCCAGAACCCGACGTATCAGGCACTATAATCTTTTGACCTCTTCTTCCCACACTCATGCATATTAAATACATTCCGGCTAATTCATTCTGCAATATCGTTGAAAGAAAATCGACCTCCTTGTAACCCTATTACACGATCTCGTTCAAACTCGGCGAGCTGTTTACAATGGTTTCTTCGTATTCTTAAATGGATTCTTGGACAACATAAACTAAATACGTAGAATTTCACAGACAAATAATGCTCACGAATTTTACATAATGCATTAAAAGCAACCCTGATTTGAAAATTTTGACTAGCATTACTAGCGCAACACTAGTGCAACGAGAAGAGCGAAATTTGAATCCATGCCATCATTCAAATGTGTAAACACGCCCACAAAACACAAGCCTTTCTTGGTGTTGGGATTTTCTTTCCGTCAGGGTATTATACAACTAAGTCGAAAAAATAATAGAACAAATGCTCCAGAACATTTGCTGAAGTAATTCAATCATTGAATAAGCGATTCAATTGAAACTACTCAAAGCTCTGATTAAAACATTTCCTTGGCTAATTTAAACTAACATTCCTTAAAAAAATTGTATTGTAATAAAAAATGATAGATTTATAAATGTAAAGTACGCAAAAGTAACTTTTTTAAAAAAAATAATCATAAATAATAAAAAAAAGTAGAAAGCAAATTATATTTTAAACTTTAAATAAAATTTAAAACTTATATAAAGAAAGAAAAAGAAACTAAACCGCAATATTTGTAATACTTATAGCCATTCACGTTAAAAATATATTTTTAAGTTATTAATATATTAATTTTGAAAAAAATATTTACATATTACCGCTCCAAGTTTATCTTTTTCAATGAATCACTCATGATGAAGGAAATTAAATCACAAAGAAATAAAGTATACAGTCAAGGGAAGCACACATGATACATAAAAATATACATGTGATATATAAAAATTATGATACATAAAAATAAACATGATATATATGAATTATTATCTAAAATTCAGTACGACGAACTAATTAGTAAAATAGTTAAGAGTCTTAAACAAACCTGTTCAAGAAGAAGTTACCCCTCCAAGAACTGTAATACAAGTAAAAATAATAGTGTTTAATTAATTAAATGCCCAGTATTAACATGGAGTAAAATTATTGTTACCTTAGACCATGGTTCAAAATTACTTGGTCCGTTGCCAAAAGCCCTCGAGTAGCTGAAGAGCGCGACGATATTATTCACTCACTCACTCACTGATAACAAAAGCAAAAGCTACATAATATTACACTGTATCTAGTATACATATTTTCATTTTTCAAAACATTGTAAAAATTGTGCATAAAATTTTTTTCTTATGCTCATGTAATGAAATACAGTCCTTCAAAAATTAAAGAAATAAAATGAGTAATTAAAGATGTATGGGTGTTTTGAAAAAATTAAACTGTTAAAACTCTATATACTTATTACATATTTAAGATTTATGAATACAAAGTAACTCAATTTTATAATCAAGACCGAAAATCTGTGCATGTGTATATGTGAAAACGTAACAAGGACTATAGAAGATCCCAAAAGTACGCAAGTTGACACTATAGAATAGAAGGTAGGTGCAAAACACCCAGTTTTGTAAATTATCTGGAATTTATAACTGCCCCATATTTGAAAAACACAAACGTGGTAGATTTTGGCATTTGCAATGTAGTTTTTTCAGAAAAAAAAATAATCAATTAAAGATGAAAAAATATATCAGATCATTGTTTCACAGACATAAGAATTCACGAAGGATTACATTTAATAGGCTTTGAAGGGCAGATTGCGGAGTTATTCCTTCGAGGAATTCCTTTACTCACGTGTTTGGTGTTTTGGTTGTGAGAAAGACTGTTGTAATAAATGTCAGTCACTCGAACAAATTGTCTAGTTCTCAAACACGGGAGGAAAATATTGTTCCCTCGTAACCCAAACTTAATTTTCTGATCAGCAAAAATCCTATTGCGTAACAGGTGAATCGTTCGTTATTTTGTTGGCATTGTCTCATGGCACATAATAGTATCAATCAGAGATAAAAATAAATAAATAAATAATTTAAAAAAATAAAAGATGGTACGGATGGTAGTATAGCAAAAATTCCCATTCCGCAGATCACATTCTTTACAATATTAACCATCTGCTAAAGATTAAGAATGGAATATACTTGCACAGTATTGAAGGAGACTGAATGGGATTACATTACCACAAATTGATATAGATAAAACTAGTGCAGGGGTGGCGAACCTTTATAGATCAACGTGCCATTTTTTTTCTAAAGAAGTGTTTAATGAGGTATAGATGTGCCGTCAAATAATTTTGACTTGTGATTATTGGGAAAATAATAAGACTAATTACTAAGAGTTCAAAACTCTATTTACTACGAAAAGATACATGTTGTACTGTATAGTTGTAAATGTTCTAGTTATACGTGTAATGCAAAAAAAGTAATATTAAAAAGTAACATTAAAACAACATTAGTGTGTGCTCTGTTGTTGCAGAATGAAAGACAAAGAACTTGTATTAGGATTGTAAGATATTGCTTTTAGTAGAATGCATGCTCAATTGGAGTCATCTACAATCGGTTTTTAAGCAATTAATTAATTTTGCTGTGGTTCACTTTTTTGACAAGAATATTTGCGATTTGTTTCAAAATTCCCTTTTAGAGACGATGTTCTGCATGCCACTATTTCAGAACATAAAACACATACCGGTTTTTCGCCTTTACTAATAATGCCATATTTCTAGATTCACCAAATTTGAAATTCTCTGATACACCTACTATCTTGCACTTTTTTTTTTCTTTTGCCATGTTAAATAACACTTAAAAATCGTAAATGTAACACAGATAAATTAAAAATACAGTTGTGTCAATCAAATTGACTATGCTATGCGTAGACGAACTTTGCATCATAAACAATTGCAATCCTCGGCGTAACTAAGGCAAGGGAATAACAAAGGAGTGTGCTCCCCGCCGCACCTGGACCGATCATTTGCGTTAATTCGTATTACTTCATGGTAAACTTGGTTATTTTGAAATAAAAATATATCCATTTTTATCTCTGCCGTGCCCAAAATATTGTGTCCCATGCCATGTATGGCACGAGTGCCAATGGTTCGCCATCCCTGAACTAGTGCGTACGAGTGCAATCTTCCAAATACTTGGGTGCAATTTTCCGAATAAATTTGTACACATATTTTTTGTTAAATATTGCTGCCTATTGTCAATTGGTGTTGTTAATTTTGCTATGTACGAAACATAACTGTTCCCTATACTCCTCACTTAACTGCGACTAAGCGCCAGATTTTCCCGCGTTCCCTACACCAACTGAAACTTTTCACGCCTGCAGCGGGACATTCTGACTGTAAACAGGAAACGGATCGGACGGACGGACGCAAAATCTTTGTCAAAAAACGCAATTTAAACTCTAAGTTTAAATACGCAGGGCCTTCAAAGGTGTGATTTACATTTATATCCACATTACTGCATAAATTTTGATGTAAATCATTTGTAAATATTAGCTGAAATACAAACATTTGTATTATCTCCATCTCTGGCTGTTATTCGAACTCAAGCAACGGAAATAGTAATACTGTGGGAATGTGTGTGTGTCTGCATGTCTATATTTCTTCCTAAAAATACTGGTTTATTATAACTTTTTGCATTGTTTCATTGCGTGTTGATTTTAAAAAAAAACCTTATTTTATGATGTTTTTTTCAGTATTAATTTTACTTTTTATCATTTCCTACGCCTTTATTAGTGATACTGTTTTTGTACTATCAAGCAACATACGAATTGCCTGCAACAGTTACGTATGCTAAGCATATTTGATATATTCCTTATGTTGACAGTATACACGTTTATGAATATTTTTGAGATTTTGTTTTCTTTAAATACCGAGTGGTATTACATATTTAAAATTAGTTTCAAATAAATTATTTAATTAATTTTAGGTAATAAAAGAGTAACATTTTCTTTGAATAAAATTTGAATTACATTCATGTGAGGATAATTAATGCATTATCAAAAAAGGGACAATCCCTTATCGTTTCACAAACGAATCACTCCAGCTGGATTTATACGTAAACAAATTTCAATAAAGTTTCTTTAAATTAAATTTGTTATGCTACAGAATTTCATATTTTTATTTCTGTGAAAAATAAATGCAGTTTATTTTATATTATCGCTCATGTTTACAGAAAAAAACGTGCCCTAATGAAAAGATCATACCGTTTATTTCCATAGATAAACCAATAATTTTTGAAACAGTTGAAGTTAAAATAACGGGTCTGTATATGTGCGAATCTCCTTATCCAAAAATAATGCAGTTTTGGAAAAACGGCTATTTTAAAATTTTCCATCAGCCCAGAGTAAACGATTTTAATATTTTAATATAATTTGGGTGTTTTCAATAAAAACTTTTTTTTTTAAATCAAAAAAAAAAAATAAATAAATAACATACACTGTTCAAAGATATTATCTGAACCCGAGTTTCCAAGTAGTTCGTAAAATTCACATTATCTCATTGGGGTGACCGAAAGCATATGATTATCAGACATCTAATTTCTCTTCAGGGCATGAAATATAGGTCGATGATCCCATGCTATGTACACAATTCTTTTCCATCTCATTTTCCAAACACAGAAAAAATAAACTAATTTAATAAATTATAAAAAAAAAGTCTGAAATAATTAAACGATAGCATACTAGATAACAAATGAATGGGAATAGTGCGTTAGCTTCAATTAGGTTTTCCGGAATTAAAACTATCACCTTTAGTGTTTAGCGTTTTACTTTGCAGCAATTGGACTGGAAAACATTTCACCCACTTGACAACATATTCACCCTCATATACATATTCGAAAAATATAGGATTTTTTCCCTTCAGATTATATTTGGTTTGAATTTAGGTAAATGTTTGAAGAAAAAATGTGACATTGACTTTTAGGCAAATTGGTTTATATTAAAAAAATTGTAAAGTACTCTTTTGAAATTAATTTTATTTAGTAAAATATAAAAAAATAAAACAAAAATCCTTTTTATTATTTCAATCAAGAAAGCTTCTTTTTCATATATTCATGCAAAAATATGCCTTCGCATTCATAATTTACTTTAAATAATAAATAATATATTTCAGACGAGAAAACACCGCTTTAAATTCTTGTATTTGTAATTAAAACATCTTAAAAGGCGTAGGAAAATCAAAGTTAGAATTATAGCAATAAAAATATGGCTAACTCACTACGAAAAATGGAAATTAAATTGTGATTTATTTCATGATTATGGTTGTTTTCATTATATGCTTCGCCTTCCCCCCCAAAAAAAATATGAAAAAAAAATGAAATAAGTGCTTAAAGCTTGAGAGCATTTCTACATCAACTTCTAAGAAATGTTTGTATGTCTATCGACATTCGTAAACATCACTTTTTTATGTTGAATGTAAAGTCAATATTTTCGAGTTTTGTGTCAGTTTACTCGAGTAAAGTTGACAGCTTAGAAATGGGAAAGAGGCTTATGTCACTTAGTTCAAAGCATCATGTTACACGCGAGTTTTCTTCCTGCTGGTTGTTTTTCTCGCACTGTATATAAACACTTAAATATCTATTAAAGCTTTTCAGATGTCAAATCGTTTTAACTTTCAAGTACATTTTTATGGACTTTACAAAACATGACGAAAAGAAATTTCTTTGAAACATTTTGAAAGATATTCGTTTTGTGTGGATCAGCCAAGTGTTTTAAATTTTTCTATTTTAAATGTGTTATGACATCTTTAGTTTTTTGGTTAAAAAAATATATAAAAACAAATTTTCTCTGTTTAATGTAATTAAGCTAATTTTAAATATTTAGCTGAAAAACGAAATAAAAAAAAAATGCAGTCAATCAAAAATATTAAATACGAACAACTATTTTTAAAGTAACATATATTTTTCCAATATAATATCTGTATAAAAAAAAGCGGGAAAAAGTCGAAAGGCGTATTAGTTATTAAATTTTTAATTTAAAAAAGATCTAGAAATTCCCATGATTCATATGCCATCTATCATTGTACTGTCAGTTATTTTTATTATTTCTATGACATAGCGATATTAAATTGAAAGCACTTCACTAAAATGTTATCCGGCCAACCTAAGTTCAGAATAGTCATAGTGATTGATTTAACTATGGAATATAGGTAAACTTGTGACGGATCTTTACGCGAGCTTCACCCTAATCCTCTTGGGGATAACATTCAAGTTAATTCACAGCCATCCCTTTCAAGAAAAAACCCCGATATGAATATTAGTTCGACTATATAAAGCCCGGGTTCTGTAACTGTGAGAGAGTAGGAGCGGAGAAACTATTACGGCGTTACGAAGAGATGAGATGTAATTGATTTTCACTACTTGAGTTAAGAACGGAGTTTGCAAATATACTAAATTAGTGGATTGGGAATTTATAGTCTAAGATAGATTAGGCTAAATTAAACTGTTTACTTTCGCTTGTTCACTTAGGGTTTATTGCGCTATATCACTCCTAGGGCATACTCTTGTGGTTTATTAATGTGCTTGAATAATAATAAATAATAATTATTATGGAAGTTTCTGGTCATACTTTGTTTCCTCCCACCCCCTTAGGTAGGTAGGAAGGTGAGGAAGCGATTTCAGGGGGAAGTCACTCACAAACTGTTGTAATTTTAGCGCTAAAGGAATATATAAAATTCTTCGTCTCCTGGCATGTAATAAAATTAAATTTTCTGTATTGGACATAGTAAAATATATGGAAACAAATAATTATAAAATTGTAATAACTGATTTTTCTTCAAAGTATTTACAATAATTATGCAACAAAATGTATAAAGTGTTGCATACTTTGGAGGAGATTTCGATCCCTTTTACTTCACGAAAAGCACAAGGAATAATATGGAATAGCTAATTATTAAAAGATACAACTTTATTTCTAGCTTTTAATATATTCCTACCTTTATAATTTTTGCCTCTATTTATTGTTTATCATTTCAAGCTGTCCATCGTGTAGCATATCAGGTGACACTCTCACATAGTTAACAATATTATACCATTTGATGATTTACATTGCTAATGAAGTGATCGAAAACTCCTTCCGTTTTACATATCCTTATAGAAAAAAAGTAGTATAAGATCGGGTGAACTTGGATGTCATTTTTTGTAACCCTGATACCTGACATTTGATGTTACCATATCTCAATCAGATACTAATTTACCTTTTATCTGCTTCAAAGACTAGGACCATCAAAAAGGAAACTGGCTTTTCAAATTAAAGTAGAAGTGGAATTTTACAGAATTGAATGTTACGTAATGAAGCAGATTCAAATTTTTAGGTAACGAGTTTTCGTCAAATATAACATCAACTATCGGAATACTGAAAGTTGGCTTCAAACATAAATTGACCAGAGCATGGGACAAAGAACTTCAATTACACTTGTAGAGTTTCTCAACTCTAGTATTGAGAGTTATGTCGAAAGTATATTTCATTGAGCGAAAAGCAAACATCACCCATTTAGATTAGGTTACAAAGATACATAGACTTCAATTAACTGGTTCAAAATACAATTGCGATAACTTTTAACGTTTTCAGCATCATCTCTGCTTACTAACAATATTAATTTAGTAGTTTCTTACTTCATTTAATATCTTATAAATGCAGCTTTTAGAGGTACCACATTTTTCTATTCTCTCCCGTGATGCCTTGAGGTTGCATATGGCATATTTAATCTCCAGAGAAAACTTGTCTCCTGGTGTGCCAAATTGATGTCAAATACTCACGTATTTTCCCTTCTTTAAGCGGTTCACATAATATGATATAATTTTCCATGATGATTATGGAGCTGTGCATAAACATGTTCGAAATATAGCAGCTCTGACAATCATGCTTTCTGCCTAACAATAATTAGTTTAGTTTTGCAGCATTCGAAAACTTATTAAACAATATAAGCCTTAATGTAAGCCCTAGTGAAACTCGTTTTTATTGTGTTCTCTGCCGAATGCATTTCATACATATTTTCATATCGTGCCATTTAATACACATCTCTCTGATCTGATTGATCTGAGTTAATTTTTGACAAACTAGTTTGCATGACTATTATATAGAGTACTTTAAATCAATTTTTAGCCAATAAAGTATGCTACCATGGGATTTATGAACAACTGACCTACAAACAAATTTAGTTGCCTTATTACTAACAAAATAACTCAGGCTAGGTTGCTATGGAAAACATTTTTTTTCCTCTCAAATAATCGCGTGACAAGTTATGTTTTCAGCATTTTAGTGCGTAAAGTATTATTTTTTTATGAATATGAGAATGATCGCCTTTTTCTTAGGTGCTTCACTCTCTCATTCATCCTGTAGTATATACAAGGTGCAATACACCCACAACGAGACTCGGTGTGTAACTTAAGAAAATAGTGGAGTTGGCAAAAGCTGTTTTGTCGAAGTCATCCCACGCACCTCCTGTATCCCTGTGGCCAGTTTCGCCTTAACCGATCACAGCAGTTGGGAGTCCTGTGTCATTGAGTGGGCACGAACAAATACATTCTGCAAGAAAAATGCCGAATCAACGTAAAGTTTGTTGTGGAACTTCAGAAATAAGCTGCTAAAATACTTCAAGTATTAACTGGGCTTATGAAGATGAAATGTTGTCTCGTGTGCACACGTTTGAACGTCAAAAGTGGTTTTCAGGGGGAAGGTTTATTGTGGAAGAGGATAAACGTACTGGACGTCCAAGGTCAGCAATCACAGACGAAAACATTACCCAAATTCAATATATCAGTAGGTTACCTTTCACATCACTGTTAATCAACCCTACTGCATCGAAGTATTAAAAAGATTTCGTGAAGAATTTGGAAAAAATGCCAGAATTGTTAAGTGATGAATGTTGTTGCACCAAGACAATGCACCCGCTTATACGGTCCTAGCTTCTGGGCAGTTTGTGACCAGCAAAAATATCATTGTGATAAAGCATCCTCTTTTTCACCTGAATTGACCCCATGCAACATTTTCTTTTTTCCTACAATGAAAACTGGCTTAAAGGGAACCCGATTCACCTCAGTGAACAGGTTCAGGCAAAAATGGCTTTCCAAAAACAACGTTCCAGAATCTTTACCACCAATAGCAATGCATGAATGCTGAAGGGAACTACTTTGTACGTGATATCACGAAGAACTGATTCTGTAAGAGCAATGATTAATTGAGCTAGTCTAGATTTTTGTGTGTGTCACACATCGTTTTTTGACATCGTTTGAGACATAACATTTAAATCAGCATCAATTACCAATTTATAGACAAAATTGAGATGGGAATGACTTTTTTATTAGATACCTGACGTTGAGAAAAGGAATTATTGCAAAAGGAAAGAGACTAAGGTATTTAGTGTATATACATTATATATCAGTTCAGATGTTTTTCTATTTATTTTTCCTTTTAACAGAGTTTTAACAATTAATTCAACGAATTCAGAAATTTAGGAATCGAATATTTGAAAAATTATGGGAATTTTAAGAAATACTTGGAATTTATTACAACTCGTTACTATTTCCTGTGCATTAGTTTTGAAAATAACGCGTGCGTTATTTTTTTAGTGGTCATTCCTTTTAAAGTGACGCACAAGTTAGGAGTCTGATATAACATTTACTTTACATGAAATCATTCTGCGAAAATAATTTTTATGTTCTTGTTATTTAATTCTCATTTAATTTGATAATACATTTAACGCATCGTAAAAATTATCAGCTAGAATATAAATGGTATTTTAAGCATTGTGATATATATATTTAATGAGAGAATCTGCTATTTTTAAATTTATGGTACATAAAGAGCCGTCTAAAATTTCCTTCCCTCATTTTTAATTATGCTAAATCTTCAATCATTGGCTATTCATTTGTTAAACGTATCAGTGAATTCACTTTAATTCTTAAAATTTTCCATTTTTCATGTAAATTAATCCAGGATTTCAAAATATTTCTTTTATTTCTGAATGTTTTCCTCTTGAATGGACCAGAAAAAGAAGAAAAAATAGTTGTTAATAAAACAATATTTAAAGAAATACAAAATTTTATCAAATTTCTTTTTTAAAAAAAATTAAATATCTAATGATTTAACCAATGTTAATTGATTATTGTTTTAAAAATCCTTAAACTATGAAATATCTTTTCGACAAAAAAAAATCCCCTTCTAAAACTTAATGGATATTTCATTGCTTCCTGAAGTCATCTATCAAAAGAAATTAAATTTTAATTCATCACTTTTATGATTGGATCTTCATGAGATTAAAAAATTTTATGCTGCTATCGATGTTTTCTTTACTTTGAAAAAAATTAATTAAGGTCGTTGCGTGTGAATGCTTAAACTACACAACTCGGTCATCGGAAAGTAACATAAGTAATATTTTTATCTCTTATGATTTTCTTTTTTTTTTACAAGAAAAAATGCTACTACGTTACAAGGAAGTTGTCTAAAAGTTTCGATGAGAAAAGGGCATAAATTATGGAGATGAAGTTAGAAAAAAAATGAGTCACATTAGACACTTTGTTTTATGTTTATTAGTATTTTAATGTAAGATGAACTTAATTTTTCCTTACACATAGTAATAAATTTTACCATTATACTTACAAAGCAAAAAAAAAAAAAAGACGCTACATAAATGTACCCTTAGATTTGTATACAAATAAATTTGTAAAATCAGGAAGAAAGACTAAATATATGTTGATGATAATGATTACAAACGACAATTGCAGTTAATATCATATGACTCGTTTTATTTATGAATGGTACGCTAATTGTTTTTCTGCTTCTTTCTCCTGCTGTATACAAAGGCTTTATTTTTGTAATTGTTGAAATAATACATTCAAGTTACATTGAAAGTACGATTTCAATTTCAAGTGTTAAAATAATATAAGCAATTTATGTTTATCCCCTATATTCTGTCACTTCGATTTGAAGTTGTATTTATAATTAAAATGGTAGGTATAAAAATCCGATAGTATCCGTATGTATACTATCCAATGTTTAACTATGAGAGTACTGAATTTTCTAAACGCGTTATTATTAACCTTTTTCACACAATTCCTATTATTACCTCACACTCTCTATATATTTATTTATTTATCTTGGAGGAATTTTCAATCGTTAATAAAATACATTTTAAAGCTCTCGACTGAGCTGAAATTTTATAAACCTGATTATTCTATGTGACGATACATTAATTTAATTATAATTAATAAAAATTAATTGATTAAAACTTATTTAAAGAATTACAAATGCAGCCACGTTGGCATCATTTTTGGCGATTTAACGACTACTTTGACGATTTGTGTCAAGACTTGAAAAGGATTACTTTCCCCTCACGTGTTTTAAAGCATTCATTTGAACTGAAATTTTAAATACGCGATTGTTTTGGATGACAATACGATACTTTAATGATAATTAATACAAATTAATGACCACTTAATGTTGTTATTCTATCATATGTATATACATATTTATATGAATTGTACTTATTTAATAAAAAGTAGCTAAAATGAAATTTTTCTTTGTTGATCTAAATTAGAATTGAGACTTAAAAAACAAATTTTTATATTACTTGTTACTACAAATGCCTTAAAAAAAATTCGCGCAATGAAACTAAATAACGTTGAAGTAATTAATTTCACATTGTGGCAATCGCACAGTAATTTAAAGCATTTCTACTGCCTTTTCCCTTCTACTATAAAAAGAGAAAAAGGGGAAGTATTATTTTTTACGAAGCGTCATCAGGTACCGTGTGTGATCTATGGTAGGTGAGCACAGGGCAGCTAATGGTGAGGAAGAAAAGTCTGGTTGGTATTTAATCGCCAAATTTACAGATTTGTCCAGTTGTGTGGATCTTAAAGACGTCTTATCCTCAATGGCTACGGTTAAGATGGGAAGTTAGCGAAAATTACTTGTCATAAATCAACTCACTCAGGTCCTTCGCAAAAGGGATTTTTATGGGTGCATTGCGGTTAAATAAAAAAATGTGGTTGCAGTTTGACACACAAAAAAAGATAATTTAATACGTTAAACTTTGGGATGCTTATATAAACGGAAAGACACACACAATTCTGAAAATATTCTTCAAAAACAATATCAATTAAAAAAGACTTATATTGATCGATAGAATCCATTAGTTCATTCTTAATATTTAGCTCAGCGTTTCTCAAACTGTGGGGTGCTCCCCCATTTGGGGGCGTGATAACTCTACGAGTTGGGTGCAAGCATATTGAAAAGTCAAAAACAAAAGGCCATTTAAAAAAGTATTAATTTACTGAAAGTAAACAAATAAAATACTTTCTGATATAATAAAATACAGAATAAACATTTACACTGATATAATGCACTTATACATGTATCAGTACTGTATGCTGCATATGTTATTATTAATTTAACATTACTAAGTTAAGAACAAGCTTAATGATTATCAGTTACCCCATGGACTTGTATAAACACTTATCTTGATAATTTAAAAGGTTTATAATTAGTTCTCCTTAACTGCCGATTAAAAGTTACGTGATTCGCTTCCCAATGCCACGGTTTTCAACGTAGACGAGAGAATTTTGATTTTTTTCTTAGGGGAAGGGGAGAAGAAAAGAAATGAATAAGCAAATCCTCTGAAATAAGTAAATCCTTCGCAAACACTGTTAAGGTCATTTTATTGCATTCCAAAGCCTTCGGAATAATTTTATGGATAGCACTGCACAGAAAATATCGTACTTCAGAAAGAAGTTAATATACGTCCAGAAAATTAATGCTTTGTCTGAGCTAGACGTTTAGATACGTCGGTGGCACATAAGAGGTTAAAGTCGTATTGTATCTTTAGTGTAAAAGTATAGTATTATTTAGTTCAATACAGTGTTATTGAATGGGGGGGGGGCCCAGGAAAATGATGATTGAATAAGGGGTCCCGTATATTGAAATTTTGAGAATCACTGATTTAGCTATATATGTATGTTATTTTCATACATGTTATAGAAAACAAATACATTTCTCTTAATAATAATTCCTAATGCCATCGTTCCTTAATATTTGATTCGTGATATCCCAATGTAGGGGGCGCGAGCATATTGAAAAGTCGAAAATAAAATTTTTAAGGTAAGTATTAAGTTACTGAAAGTAAACAAAACAAAATTTATTCTGACATAATAAAAATTGTATACACGCTTACACTGATATAATTTACTTATAATTGTTTCAGTAATGCACAGTGTTTTTGATAATTAGTTTATCAATAGTAAGTTAAAAAACAAGTTTAATAGTGCAAGTTATTAACAAGTGTAGTGCTTCCTATGGGCTAGTTACTTTTCAAAATTTAATACTAATCTTGTTAATTTGCATGGTTTATATTTTAAGTCGTATAGCTTTCGTATGTATGCGTACAAGTAAATTTTTAGTACCTTAAATTCATTCTTATTGTATGGGGGACGATGAAAATTGTGATTGAAAGTAGTTCACAAACATTGAAAGTTTGAGACGCCTTATGTGTTGCATGAATTTTATTTTATCTTCATAAAAGATATAATGCTTTTGCTACGAAGTAATCAATGACAAAAATAAAAAAAATGTTCACAAATAACATTTCGCAGAAATTTTTATTAAATTTTATGTAATAGTTTCGTTATTACAAAACACATTGGGTCAAGAATTTATCGTGAATTAAAAAATGTAAATTGACTTTCTTTAAATGATATGAATATTTAACTGATCCTAAATTTTTAAGTTTTATGGAACAATGGATACTATTGAAGTTTAATGGAAAACATACAACTAGAAATGGAAATGTATTTTGACAGCATCTCTTGTAATGAGTTAAAAAATGTTTACTTTCGAATATGTTTTAGAAGAGCAATCGGCTTCGATTACACACACACACACACACATATATATATATATATATATATATATATATATAACATTGAAACTGATATGTATTTATATATATACATGCATTAGTAGGACATATAACATAAAACAATTTTTGCAAGTTTGAATATTTATAAAAATAAAAACATTCCATTTATAAACAAATTGAATCAAATTAAGTTTAGCATCATTTCCTATACAATTGAGTATTGAATTTATATTTTTTTATATTTGTTTAATATTATGCAACTATGTTATTGTAGTAATATAAGACATCGTAATGAAATTGTTATTGATGAATCTTATACCATGTTATTGTTTGTACTCAATATTAAATTTACATACACAATTTGCACTAATTTTAAATATATTTTAAATTTTGTTAGTTATACAAATATCAAATATCTAATACAATGAATACAGCAACTAATTTCAGAAAACCTAGTATTTCCATCAGCACATACAATAAACCCGGGAAACATTTCATTTCACCCTGTTTGGATGATTCATAAAACAAAAGATATAAATGTTTGTATTTTACTACCATGATATCTTAATAATTATTTGATAATCTTATTTCCTTAAAATGTTTAGCTGATGAAAAATACTTACTTTACTTATTAACACTTTTTCTATCGGATTTTCTTTCAAATTTCTGCCCTAAATTAGCTTATTTTTACCACTGAAAATTAATATATGTTCAATCGTTAATTCTAAAAAGCAAAATATTTTTAAGATTAAACTGTTTTTTTCTTGTCAAATATGCAATGTCCCATCTACGGATCTCCACTTTATTTTAGCCCATATCTTCTCCATATCTTCCATAGCATCACATCTTAAAGAAATAATCTTTGATTCTATATATTACTATTAATCGATATCCAATTTTACGAAAATAAAATAAATTTAAAGTAAAAACTAATAAAAATGAAACTAATACTTAATAATTTTACCTGCATTATAAAACTTAAAAAATATATTAATCTACAATTGCTCTAATTTCCCCATCAAAAAAAAAAAAAAAAAAAAACCTTTCGATTATAAGTCGCACCCGATTTTCAGTAGAGTTAACGCTGGGAAAAAGTGCAGATTAAATTCGAGTAAATACAACATTAAATTACTAAAAAACATACACATTATTTTTTTCTTCACTGATATCCTTACTGAGCTTAAAACCCTCGTTTTCTGATTCTCTGGACTCTAAATAAATAAATAAGAACTACCACATTTTCCGACTGAGAGATTGAAGCACTGCTTTCGAAATCACTCTCTCAATCTATCATAAAAGCTAATTTGAGGTGCAAGAAATATCACTAAAGACAGTGAACTTACAGAAAATACAAAATTATACGTAATAAATAAAGGAGGGTATTTTATCTTTGCAAAAATTGTGGTCTAAGTGGGGTAAATAGTGCTATCTCGTAGAAATATTAAAAAAAAAAAAGAAAAGAAAGTATGGCTGGGTCATGGACATACTTTATTTTCTTCGTTATTTCGACCGTGTGTTGTACGTGAATACGTCTTGTAAAGGATAATATTTTTATATAAAATATAATTATTTAATGTCATAATCAAGTAACAAATCCTCCGGGTATCCATGTTTTGTTGTTGTTGTTGTTCATGATGGCAATTATTTCCTTACAACGGACTCAGGAAAGATATTAAGTAAACAAACATTTACTGCATTATAATATAACTTTGTTAATTATAGATCTAAGATATAAAAATACAACAGAAATGACATACAAGATATATCGAGATATTTCTAGAAAATGTTAAATCAATACAAAAATTACCAAACGTTGTTGGAGAAGTTTCGATGTAAGACAAATTGAATTCACTGAGCATGAAGTCGGGCAATGAGCGTTCTTGTGAAACATTAACATTTAAGTCTCTGACTATCATAATTGATGTAGTAAGATGAGGATCGTAATCGGGTATAATTTTAGCGAGTTTTTTAAAATATTTTAATAGTGATCGTAATATAGGAAGTGGGGGAGAAAGGTTTCTTAGAATCCACTCCCCCTCCGATCCGAGATAGACTTCTCTAAAAAGGATGCGCGAGGACCGTTTTAGAGTCCAGGTAAGAAGCATAGAGGAGAAACGTGCTCTAAGAGGAAGATAACGATTTAAATGTTCTGGTAAATAAAATGTATATATTTATATCTCTAGCCAGACTGTGAATTTCGTATCCAATGCGTCAGAACGCTTACATAGTCCGATGTTATTATAGATGCGATTTCACCATCCACTTGCTTAATTTCAACTGCCCCAGCTACAGTTGTACTGGCACCGTCGTTGATCCGCACGGTCGCATTCATTCTTTTACTTCCCGGAACTGCTTTATTCTGTCTTATAGCGTTTTAGTGGTATTATTTGATTGCTCTTGAGAAACCCTTTCCAACCGTACACGGTTTCTGTATTTGGACTTGGCGTTTCGACGCGTATAGGTCAGCATTATAAAATTTGAGTAATGCTTTTTTCATTTTAACACCTTATATTCATTGTCACTATTTTACACTAATGTTTTATATACAATCGACAGATTTTGAGGAGAGCTATCCATTAATACTAAAATGAACGTCGTAGTTTCTCCAAATCAAAGGTGAGTCCAAATGAAAATCTGGACACGCAACAAAATTACCTCAAAATGGTGGCGCTCCCCCTCCCCTCTCCACCACTTGCGATGAATCACATACCTTACTTAGCGTAATAAATCCTTTGATCCTTTAGATATCCAGTGGTGTAATTGAATTTTTGGATAAAGATGATAGATATGTAGCTGTAATACCAAACTGTATTCCCCGATATCTTTATCATTCGTTTTTTTTTAATTGCCTTCCCTTATGGAAGCCATTTTAAAGACGTATTTACGTCAAAAAAAAATAATAAACGGAATTGAAACAGGCATGTAAGTAGTAACAAACCCAGTGTTGGACTGGATATTTTGTTTTTGGTTTTTTGTTCTGTATATATGTATATATACATATATATATATAACGTTGCTATAAATGATTTTCTTCAATATCCACTCTTACAAAATGCAGCTTTGGGAGAATTTATAGAGTAAACAGCCAAAAATATATTCATTCCATTATTTGTTTATTTTTAATTATTTTCAAAAGTGCAAAAATAAACATTTCCTACCTTTTGTATTACTTTTTACCTGGCAACCACTTCTATCTCCTCATGGTCCTCGTATTTTAAATGTTTAAAATTTTTTAACCTGTGATGATATCATTTGTATCAGAAGCAATTATTTTAAATGAAATATAAATTCTCTCTATCATAGAAATTTCTTTTCTAAATTAGCTTCTTTTTTCTGATTGGACATGAAAATTTCACTTGAATCTTTATTATAAATGGTTAATATTTGGTTTTATTTCTCCTCTATTGAAAGTTGGCCCTTAAAATACCAGGACAATACAATTTTCTATTTAATAAATTTGTTGATTTTTATAATGAAGCATGTTTTTTTTTCTTTCCAAACTCTATGCAGCGTATTGTGGAACGAAAACAGTCAGGCTGGAGATAAATATATTTAAACTTTATTTTCGCCTTGAACCACCATCTTACTAACATCGCCTTATCTCCATCTAATCCTTTTTCCCTCACTAATTGCTATCTGCTTTCTGAGTCATTTCTACCGTCAGTAATATGAGGCACTCATGATTGGTTATTTCTTCTTAGTTGCAGAAGTCACCTGGTTTCTCATGGCTACAGTATTAGCTATAATATTGCGAACTTCGGTACATTTTAGTCTTCCTGAAATTAACATGTTTTTTTTTTTTTTTTTCAAATGAATAAGTTAAATTTCCTTTACATTAATTCCATGATGCAACCTTAGTGGCAAGTTAACTATCTACATTTAATGGATTATAAACTTTTTGAAAATATGCGTATCACATTAAATTTTGAAAAATAACGCGTTATAAAAATTGTTTTCCTTAACAATCTCGCTTAAAGTTTGCATTGATCGTTATGTATAATTTAAGTAAAAAATTAAGTATACAACTATTTAACGCGCTCATTTTTTTTTCTTTATCTTAATGTAGTAAAAAATGTTTAAATTAAAATGCGTCTTTTTAAATATTGTAATAATTTCTAACGATTGTTAGCAAATTATTTAGGTTTTATAAAGCTCATACGTTAAAATGCCTAGTCCTAAAAAAAGTAAATTTTGAACAAACTATAAAGCTTATACACTTTTAACATATTGTAAGATCATTTAATATTTCTTCCGTTCTCAAATAATATTAGGAAGAATGTATATTAAATCCTCATATAAATATATATTATGTTGTCATTTTAAATAACTGGATCTGAATTTATTTATATATATGAGCCAATGTTATGTGCAGTTTCACAATAAACGATCACTGTTTAAGTTGTTGATATACTTTCCTAAGTAAAATAAATATACTCGTATTAAACATAAGAATATTACCGTTTTGTTTGTTCTGCTTTAGACAGATGCCCGCGGAGCATAAACTTATAAGTTTCGTATATTTGAGATTAATATGATTTCATAAGTTCAAAACTTCAATCGTAACGAAAGAGGGACAAAAAAAACAGTATGAAATCTCTTAACAACTAGAACCTGTGACTAAAATACGATTACATTGGAAAATTCATACATTTATTTGTTGAAGTGAAGGATTAATATTTTTTATTGATCAAGGATTCATTATTTCTTTTAACATCACGATTGTTACGAAAACTTAAAGATGTTTTAGAGGAATATTGTGATAAAGTTTTATTATTTGTTAAAGATTTGTTGCTTTTTCTCAGCTGTGATGCGAATTTCAAAATGAGTATTTTACAGTTAATTAAACTACTCCTACTCATTTGTTAAATGAATATGCAATTGTATGAATTTGTTAAGCCAATGAACATTTTCAGAACAGTTCTTTTGGTAAGAACTAAGAACTATTGCACGTCTTTCTTTTGAAAAGTATATGCCTTAACTTTAATAAAAATAATAAATTTCTGAAAAGAAAAATTACAAACAAAAAAAGTACTGATCAGTTTGATTAAAAATTATGTAAGTATCAATTTAATTATACGAAACGTAAAGAAACCAATTTCTTGCGGGTTGAATTAGGTGTGAGGAACAATGCTTTTTGTCTGTGTTTCATATATTTTACTTTAAAAAAAAAATTACTCGAAACCTATAAGCAAAGTATTTAGTAAAACATCTTAAATTAATCCATTTAAGGTGATCTTTTTTTATAAATGTATCGAACAATGTTTTTACAAATTTCAAAATAACCGATCGAAATCATCGTCAAATTGTTCATCTGAAAAATCTTCATGTTGTTTGGAAATTACAAGGAATCCGATTTAAAAGTAATCAATACATTAGTTACAACATTTATTTATAGTCCATGGTATATCACACTTACTCTATGAAAACTTTGTGAAGGAAATACATGAAAAGAGTTATTTAGTAAAAAATATTGTTTAATTCTACAATGAAGAATATAAATAAAAAAAATCACATTCATCTATACAAAATTTTCTTAAATTAAAAAAAAAAATCAATTAAAAAAAATCTTTCTGGGTAATACTTTATAATAAAAAATCACGACGTGTCATCCAGTGTTATTATTTTAAAAAAAAAACAATCACAATAATTTAAACTTTTGTACTAAAATGATTAAATGTGTTTATAAAATATATACATGCTAAGCCACCCAATAACTCAAGTTTTCTCAAATATTAATTTTGTTTTGTGTGTTCAGTAGTTTTCTAGCAATACGTTAACATACATTAATAAAAACTCAGTTTTATTTTTAAAACGTCTCATAGTAAAAATATTTCTTTAAGATCTAGTTACTTAATGAAATTTTTATTTTATTTTCAATGTGCTAACTTCAATAGAACCCTGGGTGTGTAATAAACGTATTATGAATCAATATCCAGTTCACTAAATTTAGAAAACGGGAAAAAATTACATTCTAAATTTTCTTTCTTTCTTTTTTTTTTTTTTTTTTGTAACATACTTCTCTTTTCTTTAATATTTATTTTAATTTTTTTCGAACAATTTACGAGATTACAACAGCTTGAGAAAAATCTATCATCAAATAATATCATTTTATTTATTTTTTTATCAATACCAACAACTCAATTTCCCAGTTTTACCTCTTACGGTATGAAAAAAAGTATTGTTTTTGTTTTTTTTTTATATTTATTTATCTGCGTGGGCAGCATCTGTGAAGGATTCAGAAAATTGCATTACGAAAACAAGAAGGCTATGAAGAAAAACTTTCTTTTTTATTATTCAATTACACTTACTGTTTTTTTTTTATCTGTTTTAAAACGGTGTTTGTTGGTGGCTATTTCGATAGTTTAAAGTGCATTACACAATTCTTTAACATACTTTCACTATTAATATAGGTCATTAAATAAGAAAGAACCAATACCGTAATATGATATTACTTTTTAGAACAATGAATTTCAAGTCCGAAGTGGTATTTAAGCAGTAATTAAATTTCTCTTCTTTAATGTTAGAAGAAATTTGCGGTATATTCATCTCCCATGTCTTGAAAATATTTTATATAAAATATAATTACATTTGGAGATATATTTAGTGAAAGTAATTAAAAACAAGCTTTACTTGTAAACTTTTTATAATGCATTTGAAATTTCTTAGAGCTTTATCGCACTCCAGTCGTTGGCGTATACCCAGATTCACTAAGGACTGTCATATACAATATTGAGGCACACTGTAGGTAAAAGTAAAAAATTGGAGGTTTCAAAATTGGCACAAACTAAAGAGGGTGATTTCCCTTTGCTTATTACTGATGTCAGAGTTTTATGTGAAAATTAGGATGCTTAACCCTTAACTGCCGATTAAAAATTTCGCGATTCACTTCCCAGTGCCTTAAGTTTTCACATAATCGCACGTATGTGGTGTACTTGAAAGGGGGAGAAGGCGCAAATAAACATTTTTCTTTTAAATAAGTAAATCCATCGCAAACACTGTCACGGTCATTTTTATTGCATTCCAAAGTTCTGTATCAGCAAAGAGAAAATAACTGTATTTCGAGAAGATGTACAAAAAAGTCTGATACACTGAAAGCACTGGTTAGACAAAGAGTATTTAGCTGTGGTTCTTAGTAAAACAGAGAATGTGTTTCATAAAATCTGTGATAAAATTTGGGTATTTTATGTCACTTGCATGCGATATCTGAATTCATGTTTTGCGAAGAGTGATTTTTGACGAAGTGTGAAAAAAATATATTTACGTCAAACAGCAATAAAACAATCTCTATGTACCGGACTTGGTTTCAAATAAAATGGACTGCAAATCAAAATGCACCACAGGTAAGTATGTTTGTTGTAAGAACCAACTGATATGCAATTCAAAACTGCACCAATCCTTAAATTGCACAAATAAGTAAGCATAATTTTATCATGTATTACAAAATCATTTCCTTGTTTGAAATAATACTTTAAGCTATTGGTTTTTTTGTATTATAGTGTTTAAACTGATAGATGATTGATTGAAATAACTAATACATTTATATCTCGATTGTATTAAGTTATCCGACTAAGTTCGGAACCGTGATTTAGCCTCTGTACAAATGTCTGAGCTATGTACAGGCAATATATTATTATAATAGAATCATTTTTCACAAAAGGAGAACATTTTGAAAAAAAGTTTATTCCAAGTTAATTTTTTGCCGAAATATTGTATTTAAATTTTTTTTTTTGTCAAAATAACCTTAAAACAATTTTATACATGTATTCTTATCTACGTGACACTAAATATCATGACAATTATTCCTTTATGTGCTTTTTTAAAATCACGGTTCCGAACGTAGTCGGATACCTTAACTTCATTCTTTAGATATCAAAATAATGCAATCGATCCTTATTACACAACAATATTTAATTAACCACATCGAATTTAATTGTACAGAAATGTTGTTTTTTCATCAAATATATTATTTTCCCTTTAACAAGTTCCTATTAGGTAATATACGAATTCATAAGTTTCTAGTAGATAATGTGTAAAATATTTAGGTAATTCGCAGTCTACCTAGGTAATTTGAGGAATGAAACAATTTTCCGCACTGTACGAATCACACTAGTTAATGTGCAAATTACCTAGCTAAATTTTAGATTACCTGATTGCTGTGCATTTCAGATGCAACATTTACACATAGTGTTTAAAAGTTTAATATTTAATACATTTAATACAAGCATTGTTACTTAAAATTTAAAAATTAAGGTAATCTTAATCTCATTTATTTATATCATATTTTAACTAAATATATGTTGTTGAAACATCAGTATTTTATGATAATAACATAGAAACAAATATTCTCATCATCCCCTTTGAACTTTCCATTCTTGCATTAATTCACTATGGACAAGAATAAATTTTCCCTTCAAACAAATAAAATTCCCTAATGAATACAATATCAAATAATAGGTGCACGTGATAAACAAAGTTTGTAGAAATTCTGTAAGCCTTGACATTAACTGGGCGTTTGAAATCGCTTGCATGCAATTGTTTTAACAAGAGCACTACACAAACTCACTAGTAGAACGTTAAGTAGCATGCCACACCCTCCACTTACAAGTAAGAGAAGGGAACATTTTTACTCTCAAATTATTCATACGGAACTGGATCGTAAACACGGGTTATCTGTCTGCCTCATCCACTCATTATAATGTAATAATGGGACAGCGTTTCAAAGTTGATATTTGGGTGGAAGCCAAACGTTTTCTTTGGTGTGGCAGGAACTTGTATCAAATTCCAGGGCAAAGAGCCTGGATGTGGAATATTCTGAAAAATTCACAGGGATTAATGGGGGTTTTATTTTACGAAAAATGTACATTTAGTGTCATAAAATCACCGAAGAAAGCTCTTTCAAAGTTTTGTATGAATAAATGATGAAAGATGTGGGATGTATGAAGTACACGTTTAAAGTAAGGAATTGTTTTAAGGGTTCATTGAGCAATCTTTGATAAAGACATTAATCATTTATTTCATAAATAGTTCGTCCATAATATTTATGTTTAGTATAAAATACACTAAAGTTGAGAAATGGTTCATATTGTGTTTGCTGCATTTTCTCTTTAAAGTTTGTTAAGGTAAATACATAATTTTACGATATTTTATTTTCTATTTTACGATAAGTCTTATAAAAATGTTTGTGTCTCTTTATTAATAACAACCAAATTCGCAGTAGTTATGAAAGCTTTATATATTTTGCTTACGATCTGAAATACTTATAATTGCAATGGGACTTTGTAAACCTTTTTGAAACGATCTTTAGTTTACTTTCGAAATTACTTTTACAGATATTGAAACTTTAAATATTTTAAAAAGAAAAGTATATATTATTTCATTACGTAGATTTTACTTTTAAAAATAATTAAAATTACCACCACCCTAACACATTACTTAAAAGAAAATTTTCATTTGTAATAATAACTTCAATTAAACCAATTTAAATTTATTCACCTACTAATTCCAGTAATTCCAGACGAAACGATCATAGATTTATGAATGTATAAAGCACAAACTAATAGTTCGAATAACACACTTTATATGAATTTGATTCGAGAACTCTCAAAGAATTTAGATAAATATTGTAAAATCCTAATTTTTGTCAAAATGCTGAATTTTACAATTTTTTATAAGCAAGTCCAATAAATTTGTTTCTAAAAAGACATTTGATAAATTATTTTACCTTCTGTATATATATATGTACGACTCCGTGAGAAAATATTTTCACTCTCTATTTACTAAGTAGAATATTGAAGTGGTTGGAAAAATTTTATAAATTACCAAATGAAAAAAAAAATATATATTTCAACCAACATATACCAACGTATATTTGTGTTTAGCTTATTTTGTGTGCGCTGATTGTCCCATTTTACACTCGTAACTTTACTTCACTTTTGGTTGTAAACTCACAATGGTAATTTGGAGATTTTTCTCTCTATTTGTTTTATTTCTATAATACATTTATCCCCTAAGGCAGTGGTTCTTAAACTTTCGATCGCTGCAGCCCCCTTTTACGTATCAGTGCAGTGCTTCTCGAACTTTCAATACTTACGACCCAGCATTCAATCATAATTTTCTTCGTCCCCCCTTCCCTTTCCATACAATAACAATGTTTTGAATTCAATAATACAAAACTTTGACGCTAAAGCTACAATACAACTTTAATTTCTCAAGAGCCACCTGCGTATATAAATGTCTCTCTCAGCCATAACGTTGATTGTTCCGGACGTATATATGAGTCTTTTGATCTTTTCTGTGCACTGTTATCTATAAAATTATTCCGAAGGCTTTGAAATGCAATACAAAGATCTTGACAGTGTTTAAGGTTTTACTTATCTCAGAGGATTTACTCTTATTCATTCATTTTCTCTCCCTTCCTTAATACATTACAAACACGAACCTGCTTGGAAAACGGTGGCTTTGGGGAGCGAATCACGTAACTTTTAATCGGCAGTTAAGGGATTAATTAAAAACCGTTCAAACTATCAAGATAAGTATTGATTTTTGTATATAACTTTGTATGTGACAATCCCATGGGTTCACTCGTAATTATTAAACATATTCTTAACTTAGTATTGTTAAATTAATTATAAAATACATTATGCAGTAGTGACAAATTTATATAAGTATGTTATATCAATGTAAATGTTTATTCTTTTATGTTAGAATTTATCTTGTTTGATTACTTTCAGTAAATTAATAAAATTTTAAAAATCTTTTGTCTCCGACTTTTCCATATGCTCGCGCCCCCTAGTGAGGCGCACCAACAGTTTGAGAAACGCTGTATCAATGTGACATTGATGAACTCCAAGCATTTGAACATACCTCAACGGCTTAATATTATTGATGAAAATTTAAGTTTTAGAGTTTCTTCACTGGGAACTGCTTAGTAATCC
This sequence comes from Trichonephila inaurata madagascariensis, assembly GCA_019973955.1. Classification (NCBI taxonomy): domain Eukaryota; kingdom Metazoa; phylum Arthropoda; class Arachnida; order Araneae; family Nephilidae; genus Trichonephila; species Trichonephila inaurata. The sequence continues at coordinate 6,929 of BMAV01024932.1, read as the reverse complement.
AATCTAGTATGACACATCTTTCAATATTACCACAAAGCATTCAGAGTCTGTAGAAGAGGGACAATGCAACCTTACATGAGAGACTCCACAGAACCATAGAGTGGGGCAGTAGCCAACAGGGGTACGCAAACAACAGTTTAAGGTGTATGACTACGTTCGGAACCGTGATTTTGCAAAAGAGTATAAACGGATAATATTTATGATACTTAGTGTCACTTAGATTAGAAAATGTATGTAAAATTGTTTTAAGAATAAAATTACAATAAAAAATTATTTAAGTACAATATTTTGACAAAAAATGAGCATAGAATGACCCTTTTTCAAAATATTCTCCTTTGGCGAAATATGCTTCTATTATAATGATATTTTGCCTGTATATAGCTCAGTCTCTATATAGGGGCTCAACAAGAATTTTTGAAATACATAACTTAAAAGTGGGTTTATCCATGCCTTACGACAACAGAGGGGAGATATTTTAAGAAAAAAATGCCGATAATTATATTTCAATTGGTTGTAACTCTGAAAATAATGTGAATCTTTCAAAAATCATAGTTGAGCCTCTGTACAGAGGTCTGAGCTATATACAGGCAAAATACTATTACAATAGAAGCATTTTTCAGAAAAGGACAACATGTTGAAAAAAGGTTATTCTAAATTAATTTTTTGCCGAAATATTGTATTTAATTTTTTTTGTCAAAATGTCCTGAAAACAATTTTATACATGTATTCTAATCTAAGTGACACTAAATATCATGAATATTATCCATTTATACGCTTTTGCAAAATCACGGTTCCGAACGTAATCAGATTCCTTATGAACTGTTCCCCTAAAGATAATTATTAATCTCACATTTCACCCTTGCAGAATCTCTCACATTTATACCTTTTTTAAAGTAAATTTTTAGAAGTTTTATTAAACGGAATTTCGAAACGGCACTTAAATTGTAAGTAAAATAATTATATAGATTGAACTAAGTCAAGTGAGTTAATTGGAACATATATACATATGTAAGATCTCCCCAAACATTAGAAAAAAATAACTATTCGGTATTAATTTATGCATATATATATATATATATATA
>BMAV01024930.1:0-72512 GCA_019973955.1 Trichonephila inaurata madagascariensis | reverse complement strand
AAAAAAGGGGCCCCCCCGGGGGAGGCTGTTACTGGACTTATGTAGATACCGCCACAGATATAGTTGCCAAACACAGGAAATGATTGGATCAGAGGCGAGCAATTTTTTCCAGGGTAAGGGCTAATTCTAATTTTTTTCAAGATGTTGCGGTCCATCCAGTGGCGTTGGTGTGGTGAGCTAAGAAAAGGGTCTACAATATTTATTATAACAATAATAAATACGGAAAATATATTTACTTTCCCACATGACTGCAATCAAAGAATCTTGACCATGTTTAAGACCATGTTGAAAACAAAACGCCAGATACAAACATAATAATAATAGCCACAAATATAATAATATCAAATGACGCATTTCTTACGAAACAATTCAAAATACATTGAAAAATAAAACAGTTTCATCTAAAGTGAGTGCTTGTCGTTTTCATCAGTAGAAGACTTAGCCTACATACTGTCAGTTAACCTTGAATATTTCAGTATACAGTGAAATACGTTTAACGCGAAAATGCTTAAAACAAAATATCGGTCAACACGAAACAATACAACAGTCTTGACAGATTATTATGTATTTTCATGCATTTTTTCTCTTAAAACGAAACGAAAATCGCTTAACATGAAAAGATTTCCCTTCAGGGAATGAACAGTATACGGACAACACCAGCCACGCAGCTTCATCATCGGATGAATTCGTACCAGTAGATGATAATAACGTGTGTACAGCCCCAATTAGGGCAGACAAAGACATTTTAGAGTTTGTTCAAAGCTCAAAAAAAAAATTCATGCAGATTCCGATGACGAAGATGAAACGAATAATGCAGCTCCTGTTCCCACGTCCTCCGAAATGAGGAATATCATGAAAAGTATGCCTTGTTATTTAAACTCACATTCCAGTGGTGAAATGAATAACAAAATGGTCAACATAAAACAATTTTATGTTAAAAAAGACAATGCAAAAAACAAAACAAAAAATCGGATCATTTTTCGTAAAGTTTTGTTTTTAAAGTATTTGTTGCTTATAACCACACTATAGAAAAGAAAGTTTCTGATTTATTCTGGGCAAACGAATCCAATTGTTCGGATGTACAACGTTTTCTTATACGACATTTTTGAATGCAGGCATACATGCAGGTAGTTCTTTCCAAGCCCATTCTTCGGTGAATTGGTTTATTTCATCCATTTTCTATAATAAACAATGTTTAAATAATCATGCATTATTTTATTTATGAGTGTGCACAATCTAAATGAAAATTAGTCTGTTTATTTAAACATATTTATATGTAAATTACTTATGTAGATTATATGTATATATTCATTATGTTTATATGATACTCGCGTACTATCTTAACAATGCCAACGTTCAAGATGACTCGCCAAGTTGGCAACCATTTCCCATGTATCGTACACTCTGATTGGCAAACATGTGCTTCGTTTCACATAATGTCACCATTACCGTTGCAATAATACGTTAGTACCGTCTATATAACTTATACATTGCCATATACTATGTAAGGCTAGGAAAGCTTATACCCTGATAGCCGTTTACTTTTTTAAAATTCTCCAAGCAAACATAAGGAGAGGGTTCGTACTTTTTCACAAATAATGCTTTTATTTTCTTGTAATCTTTTGGTTGTCATATTTAATATACACAAGAATATTGGCAATTTTCTCACCATATTAACTTCATTAGAATTCCGGATTTTAATTAGAAACTAGTGATTAGAGTGAAATTTTAAGAGAAACTATGAATTAATCTCAAGAGTCTTTGATTAACAAACTTTCTTAACCCAGAAAAATATTTGCTTTTTCTCTTTTGTTTTTGTTGAACTAAAACCAACTAACTTACATTATACAATACATGTGTGGATAAAAAATATATTACCTGACTTAATTGATATAGTAATCTTAATTAAATATTATTAATCGAATAGACATACATTTTCTTAACACAGAATTTCATTTCTTAATTCAGACTGATCCTGAAACTAGAGTATTCAAACAATTAACGTATTTAAGGTATCCGACTACTTGCGATAACTTTCTTTTTAAAAAATGGTGATATGGACATTTTTTTGTTGTTGTTTTTTAGATTTATTTGGTAAATTTTAAGAAAAAAATGCTAAAATTAAAAAGAGAAAAATAAATTATTACTGCTAAAATGGATAAAAATTGACAAAAAATTACATAAATGGGGCCCGCTCTGTTCCAATAGTAAATGAACAAATTCTCAGATTTTCAGTTTTGATGTATATATATATATATATATATATATTACTTTGCTATTCCATTTTTAAATTACCTTCAGGATAAGAGATACAAAAACTAGAGCCCTTTATCTTAGTTATTATATGAAATTGCTTTAAAAAACAGTTATTATATATTTGCATAAAGAACTGTAAATTTTGTAATAAAAAAGTGTTTGATAAATCTGAAAATTAAAACACTTCTACTATTATATACAGAACATACACAAAAAATTTCAGCAAATTATTTTAAAAACTTTTTGAGCTATCACTGTTCTCCTTTGGAAAAAAAGCACATTTCGAGTAAAACGCATTTTAAATCGTATGTTAAGTTATGGTATCTGCTTTTACTACAACACTTGTAGTTTTTGTTCTAGTGAATGGAAAATAAAAAAACTTGGTATTTTTATAAAGCTAATAAAATTTCGAATAAAATAAAGTCATAAAAAAAGTTGTCAATTTTTTAAAAAATCATGATTTTAGGGTAGATGGATACCTTAAGAATTATAATGAAGATTAAATACTCACGAAACAGAAAGCTGTTTACCGTCAGATGCTGTAAAGTGTGAATTTTTGCGCTTTATTTATAAAAAAATTATGATAATCCTCGAACTGAAATATTTCAAGTTAAGAAATTTTTGGCAATATAATTAGTGAATTTAGTCGAAACAATTTTAATTGGATCATTTAAAAAAGAAGTTTTAAAACGATACAAAAAAGTCTTTCAGCCAAAAATCTGAAGCTTAATTAAAGTATTTTCTACAGAATACTGCTTAAGATAACAAACTTCAGAATTTGATTAAAAATAGGATAATGTTATAAATTTAAAAATGAATTCTTCTTTATAAAAAAAATACCTGAAATTTCTGTTTGATCAAAGTGTTGTTTAATTAAGTAGTATTTTGTTCTAGTTTAAAATTCCTTAAACAAAATATGGATTTCTTAGTGAAAGTTCCAATTAAAAACATTTTTTTAATTTTGTTTTAAAAGATTTTTTAAAAACTTTAACGTCATTAATTAAATTGCTCATTTCGTTTCAAATATTCATCCGAAAAATTGAAATTTAAAACCTTCTAATAAGTGTAAGTGTTTTTAATGAAAAAAAAAGTTATTTTTTTCTTTCGCAAAAATATTTTTACTGAGTTTTTTTTTCCCATTTCAAACATTTTGATATTTTGGAAGATTTGTATATAAACTAAACTTCTTTATGAATAATAATGTATTATATTATAATATTATATTCTTACAATTTCATTCCATCAGTTTAAAACACTCTGTCTAACTATTCAAAATCATATTTTTTAAACTGCATTATTAGTTTTTAGCAAGGAATATGGATCTATCCATAAACATATAATCTGGATAATAATAAATAATCTGGATGTGGATCTTATGTGGGGGGGTGACAACTGCACGAGGGGCGCGAGCATATTGAAAAGCTCGAAAATAAAAGAATTAAAAAATGTGTTACTTTACTGAAAGAAAACAAACAAAATACATTCTGACATATTAAAAAATAAAATGCACAATTGCACTGATATATTACACGTTTAATTGTACCAGTGCTACACAATGTATTGGATAATTAATTTAACAATATTAAGATAAGAACGTTTAATAATTACCGGTGACCAATACCAGTGTATACAACAATTAACTCTTATCTTGATAATTTGTATGATGTTTATCATTAATCCCTTAACTGCCGATTAAATGTTTTGCTATTCGCTTTCCAATGCCAACCTTTTTCCACGTAGACGTGGGTATGTGATGTATTGAAACGGAAGGGGGGGAGAAAAAAGAATAAATAAGCTATAATCCTCTGAAATAAGTAAATACGTTTGCAAACACTGTCAATGCCATTTTATTTCATTCCAAAGCCTTCGGAATAATTTTACCAATGGCAGTGCACAGAAAAGATTGTATTTCGGGAAGACGTATATATACATCCAGGGAAGTTAACGCTTTGGCTGAGCGAGACGTTTATATACGCTGGTAGCACTGAAGAGGTTAAAGTCGTATCGTACTTTTAGCATCAACTTATAGTATTATTAAATTCAACACATTGTTATTGTATAATGGGGGGGGGGGCGTGACGTGAAAATTATGATTAAATATTGGGTCGCGAATATTGAAACTTAGAGAAGCACTGCGATAGACTGATAACCATTTCCGTAACTTTATTCTTGCTTTGTTTTTTCTTTCAAGTTTCCTAGCTGTCATATTCTGCCAATGCAGAAGATTAGACAAGAACCGCTAATAAGTATTGTGACGTAACTGCAAATTTTCCGCCACACGGCTGTGAATTGGCAATTTTGGGATCATCTCGTGAAATTGGACCTGCAACTTTAAAACTATTCGTCATCCCTGTTATGATCACCCCGGCAACCTTTGACACCACGTGGGACCCTAGCCTGATGTAACTGGAAGCTAAAGATTCCGGCCTTGACCTCCTGAAGCTAGAGAGGGCAGAGAGAGAGAACGAGAGGTAATCTGAAAACCTTCGTTGAGGGCGGATCCCAAAGAAACTCCTCTCCTCACAAACCACATCATTTGATTATTAATCTCTTTGATACGTTTTAATAACTTCAATGTATGCTCTTTAAATAATACCTGTGACGGAAATAAATTAAATATCTAAAAGTATCAATGTCCACACATCACCGTTATTTGTCTCAAACGTCACAGTATTAATTTCAAATTACTGTCAGATGACGAGGTCGGCACTTCAGTTGGAACGCAACTCTCCTTTCCACACCACGCCAACGCGAAGACTTTGGTTCTAGAAAACTAAACGATGGATCTTTGATAGAAATAGAACATGAGCACTCAATAGCAAGCTCAGTATACTGCTTTCTTATTTTGCCTCTATTATGATGCGTGATAAAGGGAGTAAACTCTATTGATTCGTAATACTTAGTGTTAATTCCTCTATAAGACGTGAAATTGATACTATTCATAGCGCCTTGTAAAAATTAATGTTTTTAAATCAGAGTTTATAGTTCTTATTATATTGAATACACATAAAAAAGAAAAAGAATATCAAGAGAATTAGTGTTCTATATGTTTGTCATAAATGTCTGAGAAACTTTCAGTTTAAGCATATTATTTCCCCACGTAATTTAATTAAGAGAACTGTGTGGAATAAAACTCCTAAAATTTATTCAATGTTTTTTCAAAATGAAATTAGCTAAAAAAAAAGATTTAAAAAATATATGATTATTTTATATATTCCTGTCTAAAAACATTCTATTATTTGTTTACTTCATTAAATTAATCAATTTAAGTGTAGAGGGGCTTTTTTTTGTAAGAGAATAATAAAAATAAGAAACATTTACAATTAAGGAGAAGAAAAAAAAGCAAACTTTAAAGTTCAAAATTTCAATGTACAATAAAGTATGTAAAAAGTATATTGTAAAAATAAAAATTGTTGAAAGAAATTTATTTGCATTCACCATGCCATTTAGTTCCTTGTTTACGAAGCAAAAAAAAATTGATTTTTTTTATTCGAAAACGAAAGAAAAAATAGATTATTTGATTTGCCTTCAGCAAATATAGTCTCCTAAAAAAGTTTAGGCTGTTTGCTAGAAGAAAGAAAGGAATCAAATAGAAAAGAAAAAAAATCGATTAATAATAAAACACCTAATAAAAAATCGATTAAAGTATCTTGTTAATAATGTTAAAGATTAGACAAAAAACCGGAACGCTTTTTTCAGACAAAAAATATTCAATCAGTAATGTTATATCTTGACCTCTCTTTAGGATGGTGGACATAATCTTTATTATACATAGTAGGATTCAAAAGTTCCAGAACTGAGTCTTTAACTTAAAAAATATTACCGATTAAACTGCTGAAACCATCCTCCTTTTCAAAATAAGACTCTTGAGTAACAACACACTTCTGCCATGGCTTGTAAAGATCATCGAAACATTTCTGAAATCCATTTTAGGCATGTCCTTTAAATCAACCTGCGGTACACTTTTGACTTCATTTGCATATTGGTTTTCGTTTAACATGCGAGGAGTGGTACATTGACACACCCTATGCATGTCAAGATCCTTAGTCAGTATCCATTGACATGTGGCCAAGGATATCTCAACTGATTCTGTTATTGTCTGAAGCCTGTTCTTACATACCACTGTGGCCGCGGTAGAAGAGTGGTATAGGTATAGTTATATCGGATCGTGGCTTGCCTTGTCACGAGTTCGAGCCCAGTACCACTAAAGACCCGCCGTGTAGGGCAACGATGCACGTTAAATCTGTCGAGAGCTGAAACGTCCACCCGTTGGTGGGGTATGGTAGTTAGGAGAGGGGTGCCAGCTTAGGTGTCGTCCATATTACTTGACCATGGTTTAAAATTACGTGGTCCGTCTCCAAAAACCCTCGTGTAGCTGAGCAGTGCGACGTAAATATTCAATCAATCTTACATACCGCTGCAGAAAACTTTTCGATGTTTTCAGTGGTGTGGGAAATCTGCGGACGTCCAGAGCATTTGCCGTCTTCGACATTTTCCTTGCCTGTTCTGAAACGTCAATGCCACTCAAAAGCTTACGTTCGCGATAGTGTATCACAGCCTTACACCTACTACTAAAATTAATGTCCATTATTCGCTCAACAAACGCAATTTTTTTCAATCGCCGACGACTAAATACATCCACCTACAAAATACGATGTCATGGCGACCTACCGACCACGTGATTTGGAACAAACTTTTTTCAGAAAAGGGGAAAACGCAATAACACAGAAATACTATTGCAGTCGCTACTGCAAACATTTTCTACTTTATAGGCTCAGTCCGGGACGTTTGAATCCTACTAGTATAACTGCTAATATGTGTAACAATTTATTTTCTATTATATAACACACTACTTAACATTCCAAATGTAATATCATTAACCTACCATTGGTCGCAGTTGGCCTGAGAAGCCAGCAAAACAGTTCTTTTAAATGCCCCTCCTACAACTGGTGCCTGAGCTGGATGCCCTTTCTAATAGTTTAGTGACGGTGGTGGGTAGTACACCACAATCCAGTCTTCCCCCAACCCTCATCCAGCTTGTCCAGATCCCTTCTGGCTTCTGATGCCGCTTGCACCCGATTGTGTCATAACTGCGAAGATGAGATTTTAAACCTATTTTGATTGCAATCATTCATTTTACTTAAGGTATCCGACTACGTTCGGAACCGTGATTTTAAAAAAGCGCATAAATGGATAATTTTCATGATATTTAGTTTCACTTAGATTAGAATACATGTATAAAATTGTTTTAAGGACATTTTGACAAAAAAAATTATTTACATACAATATTTCGGCAAAAAATTAACTTAGAATAACCTTTCTCTTCAAAATGTTCTCATTTGTGAAAAATGCTTCTATTATATTAATGTTTTGCCTGTATATAGCTCAGACCTCTGTACAGAGACTCAACTATGATTTTTAAAAAATTCACATTATTTTCAGTTACAACCCATTGAAATATATACCGGCGTTTTTTTTCTTAAATTTTCTCCCCTCTGTTGTGGTAAAACATGGATAAACCCACTTCTAATTTATATATTTCAAAAATTCTAGTTGAGCCTCTGTACAGAGGTCTGAGCTATATATAGGCAAAATATTATTATAATAGAAGGTTTTTTCACAAAAAGAGAATATTTTGAAAATGGATCATTCTATGTTCATTTTTTGTCAAAATATTGTACTTAAATATTTTTTTATTGTAATACTATTCTTAAAACATCTTTATATACATTTTGTAATCTAAGTGACAGTGACAATAAATATAATTAATATTATCGGTTCATACGCTTTTGGAAAATCACGGTTTCGAACGTAGTCGGATACCTTAAAATAAGTTTGCTCTGGGATATATTACAACATATTTCAATGACGGTCCCACATGTGAAAAGACTTTATACTGCTTACGTTTCAATTTGTTTTTCTTTTATGATTCTTTGTTAGTGCAATTTTCATTTTTAATTTGTGTCAATTTAGCAATTTTGGTTGTTTTAGTTCAAACTTCAGTTTGTTCATTATGTCGAGGTCCGTCGTCCGCGAGTGTGCGAGTAAGAAACAGACATAATCTAAAGTGCCCTACTGAAGTGTCCGGAATAAAAAAATTCAGCCTTCAGTATTCATGAGAATTTTTTAGAATGCACTCTGATAACAAAACCCGAGAAGTAATAAAACCTATTAATCTTATTAGATATATAGAAGCACTTACCTTATTTATTCTCCTGAACGCTCTTGCTACCAACTTGCTAATTCGTCAGCCGTAAGGTGGACGACTTCCTTCCACCTTTCTAAGAATCCTTCCCTTTGGAATTAATATTACGAAACGCGACTACCAGTCACTCACACTTTGCTTTCCGCTTAGGATCAACTTTCAACCATCTCCTAGCCTACTCCACGACTAGCACTTAAATAGAAGTTTGCATTTGCATAAAATCAAGTCCTCTTTATGGAAAGCGGTTTCAACTAAAACCAGTTTAAAAGAGTATTTTTCCCAAGAGGATTAGTAGAAGCCTGAATAGAACTCGTTGCAATTAAATTAGTTCCTTTCCTTACTATTTGGTTGATTTGCTTTCCTTAGACCTGACCCAAGGCAGCCCTGCTGGTGTTTCGAATTAAAAGTTGATTAGAAGGGGAGGTTAAAATATATCGGTGGTCTCTCAGACCAGGTGATCCTGATTCTGTATGGCTCAGATATGCGCTCGAGGAAGGGTTAAAAAAGCAACCATTACGTAATGAGTTTTCACCATACGTAGACTTTAATAGTGCGTTAAAATCTATTATTTAGCTTGTACGTAGTAGGATTTAAAGGTTCTTGGACTGAGTCTATACCTTAAAGAATATTGCCAATTCAATTGCTGAAACACATCCTCCTTCGAAATAAGGCCCTTAAGAAACAACATACTTTTGCCATGGCTTGAAAAGGTCATTGAAACATTTCTGGAATTAAAAATTCTCTCTCTTACGGATTTCGTCAATTGTAACGATTTTTTTCACTATATTGCTCTAATGGAAAAATGTGTTCAGTCCTTAGTGTCCATATGAATACGACGGGAGTGAGTAAGTGTTATATTAACTTCACACTATAAAACCACACGAGAGCTATTACCGACGGATCTCGTAACTTTGAACGTGGATCAAATGACAAGAACAACGCTTGAGCTGGCATCACTCCCCTCGCCAAACAAACACATGTCGCAGGAAAATGATGGTATTAGGGAATTTCTTCAAATCCCTCTAAGGGATCAATTGATGAGAGATGTTAAGATGACGTGTCTCTTAAAGGTCATTTCCCTGATAAAAGTAAGGAATTTGGACAAATCCTTGACAAGAGTCAGTGAAATGATGAAATAATATTGTCAAGTGTTTAAAAGTATTTATTTAACAATTAGAGTGCATTATTAAACGTAGAAGTAAGTAATACAACAATAGTCAATGAAATACAAATTATTTATTCGAAACTAATTAACAAACAATTAGAAAATTAGACTGGTATTTTTTTATGTGTAAGATCTTTTCTCTCGGTTGCTTACACAATAAATATCAATCCCTATGTTAATATACCAATCCTATGTCTTTTAAAGATATGGGGTTGATATTTAGGGGCTAGGAGTTTCCCCCTTCCGGTCCTAACCTAGGGCTAACCTAGGACTCAACCCCCCAGTTGTCTCCCACTTCCGGACGGCATTTTGCAAATACAAATCCTCACTAGTTCATTTAAGATATCCGACTACGTTCGGAAGCGTGATTTTTAAAAAAGTGCATAAATGGATAATTTTCATTATATTTAGTGTCACTTAGATTAGAATACATGTGAAAAATTGTTTTAAGGACATTTTGACAAAAAAAATTATTTAGATACAATATTTCGGCTAAAAATTAACTTAGAATAAACTTTTGTGAAAAATGTTCTCCTTTCGCGTGAAAAATACTTCTATTATAATAATATTTTGCCTGTATATAGCTTAGACCTTTGTACAGAGGCTCAGTTAAGATTTTTGAAAAATTTACATTATTTTCAGAGTTATAACCATTTGAAATAATTATCGGCATTTTTTTCTTAAAATTTCTCCCCTCTGTTGTCGTAAAACATGGATAAACCCACGTCTAAGTTATATATTTCAAAAATTACCACTTGAGCCTCTGTACAGAGGTCTGAGCTATATACAGGCAAAATATTATTATAATAGAGGTATTTTTTGCAAAAGGAGAATATTTTGAAAATGGGTCATTCTATGTTCATTTTTTGTCAAAATATTGTAAAATAATTTTTTATTGTAATACTATTCCTAAAACAATTTTATATACATTTTCTGAGTGACACTAAATATCATAAATATTATCCATTTATACGCTTTTGCAAAATCACGGTTCCGAACGTAGTCGGATACCTTAATCATTTCACTGAAACAAGCGAAAAATCACTTACTTTCATCTTGGAAATGACCTTGAAGAGACGTTATTTTAACATCTCCCGTCGATTGATCTTATCCCTTAGGGATTTCATGAAATTCCTAATTTCGTCATTTTCCTGCGACACACACCACACCAACGGAAGGTCATTGAGCTTCGATAGATTTAATGTTCAACGGCGCCCTGTACATGGCGCGGACTATGTATATCAAAACAATAATTGAAAATAAAAATAAATAAAAGAGAGAGAAAGAGGAGTATGAAATGACGATTTTCCGGTCGGTTCCACTGTTAATCTGACTTTTCAAGAGGTGATTTGAAGAGTGGGAAAAGAGAAATACTCTTTATAGCAGGGATGGGCATTAAGTCGATCGCGATCGACTGATGGACCACTAAGACATTTTTGGGTGTGACCGCTTTTATTAAAATTTAAGACGAGCATACTAAAAGAAACAAATTTATGGAACACCGAAACCAGCTAGAATAGAGAATTGGTTTTTCACAGTTGATACGACTGTGTTTACCTAAGGTTACCTACCTAATATTTTTTAACATTTAGTGTCTGTTAGATTAGAATACACGTATAAAATTGTTTTAAGAATATTTTTACAAAAAAAAAGTTATTGAAATGTGACTTTTTGGCAAAAAATGAAAGCAGAATTACCTAATTTTAAAACATTCTTCTTTTATGAAATATGTTTCTGTATCTGCGTTTATCAAACGGTGGGGAGCGCCCGACTAGGCGGGCGTCATAACCCAGCAAAGGGGGGGCGCAAGCATATTGAAAAGTCGAATGCAAAAGATTATTTTTTAAAAAATTAATAATTTTCTGAAAGTAAACAAGCAAAATACATTCATATATCAGTGCTGTTCAATGCATTTTATAGTTAATTTAACAAAACTAAGTTAAGAACGTTTAATAATTACCAGTAACCCATGGGCTCTTCATATATAAAATTTATTTTTGCTTATAACACTTATCTTGATGATTCGTCCCGTTTATAATTAATTATTTCAATGCCGATTAAAAATTACGTGATTCATTCCCCAATAGGACCGTTTAACACCTAGGCAAGTGTATGTGGTGTATTGGGGGTAGGAGAGGGATTGTAAAGGAATAAATAATCAAATCCTCTGAAACAAGTAAATCCTTTGCTAACACTGTCCAGGTAATTGTATTGCATTCCAAAGCCTTCGAAATTATTTTACGGATAGTAGTGCACAGAAAAGATCATACTTCGAAAAGACGTATATATACGACCGGGGTAATTATCGTTTTGGTTTAGCAAGCCGTTTATATACGTCGGTGGCACTTAAGATTTTAAAGTCGTGTTGTAGCTTTAGCGTCAAAGTAAAGTGTTATCGAATTCAATATATTGTTATTGTATGGATAGGGGACGGGAGGGGGCGATGAAAATTATGATTGAATTTTGGGTCGCAAATAGGGAAAATTTGAGAATCACTGGGTTGGTGAATCAGCAGTTGAATCTTAGAAACGAGGATAAAGATGAGAGAGGTTGATTTCGGACGGAAGTTTAGAAATTATACCTTTGGAGATTCTAATACGATTGTGTACAATTACTATTTAAAAACACACAAAAAAACAGCCTTTGTACAGAAAATTTCTGTTTATTCTAAGTATGTTTTCATTTTCTCAGGAACTCACTATAAGTGTTTAAAATATTAGTTAGATACGAAGTCAGTTGGAGTTTGAGTTTGAGTTAATATTAACGTCGCACTGTTCAGCTACACGAGGGCTTTTGGCGACGGACCACGTAATTTTGAACCATGGTCAAGTGACGTGGACGACACCCGAGCTGGCACCCCCTCTCCCAACTACCACACCACACCAACGGGAGGACGTTTCAGCTCTCGACAGATTTAACGTGCATCGCTGCCCTACACGGCGGGTCTTCAGTGGTATTGGGCTCGAACTCATGACATGACTGCCATGGTCCGATACCTTAACCACTGGGCTACCGCAGCCCCCGAAGTCAGTTGGAACTAATGTTTATTGTAACATAAGCTTCGCGTTATATCTCTATAATGAAGTTTGACTGCAACTAGAAATAGCTAAAATTGTTATAACTGTGATACACTTTGTGACAGACAGTTCCAAAAATTTATTAACTTAAGTTTTAATACTATTGTATACACACAATGTAACAAAAGAGTTGAGGAAAGCAGAATTTTAATTGACATCCCCTTTTAGACATGACAATTTTCTACAAAAACATGTTATGTGTTTAATTGATTCCAGTATTTAGCCATTTACGAAACCGTTAAATGAGAACGTCAAACACTAAACATTGCAACAGAAGTATTTTCAACAACCGCTTTTAAATTAAACTAATTTTAAAATGTTATTTTACAGATGAATGTATTATCTCGTTTGTTCCTTTTTTCATCCTACCTTTTACTCAGAGGAAATAGTTGCTTACGTTCCTCTTTAATGTTATCGAAATGTATTTCATGTAAAGTAAATGTGTTACTCACTTAAATTTTTATATGTGCAACAATTTGGGAATTCAACTAATAAACGTTTTCATTTCTAGATATATACGAAACTGAATAACTTGTTAAAGCTACAGTGGGCTTTCAAATAAATATTTTGTTAACTACCAATGAATTTTTCTCGAATTTGCAGAAGATGTGAATGTGTTAACAGATATCAATGTATAAAGTTTAGAGAAAATATATTTAATGTTCTGTGAAATATTCATTTTTGAACTTTAATTGTGCCGAATAATTAAAACATTTCAAAATGCTTTATGCAAAACCATATTCTGTTTATATAGTCAATATTCTCTCATAATGTTCATTTTATGCATAAAAATAAAATTTACTGAGGGATTGTTCATATTTCTCTTTTAAAAAAATTTAAAAAATTATTTATGTTGAAATCTACAGTTTTTTACCTTAAGGTTCCGACTACCCTAAAACTGTGACTTTTGCAAAAAAAAATTATGATTTTATTTTATAGGCCAACTTATTAGCTGTATAAAAATACCAAGTTTTTTATTTTCCATTCTCTAGAACAAAAACTACAAGTGTTTTTGTAAAAGTGCCACACTACTTTAAGTAAGATGTCATACTTGAAAATGCGTTTTACTCGAAATGTGTTTTTTTTTTTTTTTTTTCGAAAAGCTCAAACAGGGACAGCAACTGCTCAAAAGGTTTTAAAATAATTTGCTGAAATTTTTTGTGTATGTTCTGTATAACAGTAGAAGGGTTTTAACCTTCAGATTTATCAATCACTGTTTTATTACAAAATTTACAGTTCTTTATGTGAATATAATCACTGTTTTATTTTAAGCAATTTCATATAACAGCTAAGATAAAGTGCTCTAGTTTTTGAAAAAATTAAAATATCTCTTATCCTGAAAATCATTTCAAAAAGGAATAATAAAGTAATACATCAAAACTGAAAAATTGAGAATTTATTCATTTATTGTTTGTACACAGCATCCCGTTTATGTAATTTTTGGTCTATTTTTTCCTATTTTAGTAGTAATAGTTCATTTTTCTCTTCTTTATTTTAGCCTTTTTTTCTTAAAATGTACTAAATAAATCTAAAAACCACAACAAAAAAAAATCTCCATACCTCCATTTTTTTTAAAGTTGTCTCAAGTAGTCGGATACCTTATAAAGTAAATAAAATGTTTATATTCTCTTATTTTTACTATTTTCCTTACTCTTATATGAAAAACATTCACACAATAGCATTTATTTATACATCTATAGAGAATATTTGTACAAATTTTCCCTTCATTTGGTAAAAATTGAATAATAATTGAATTAGTAATGTAATTATTGAAGCGACGAAAGTTAAATTCTCTTATATGAAGTTTTTTATGTTCATGATAATTATCAGTCCTCACACACATTTAATGAAATCAATTATTGCTTTAATTAAGGTATATTGTATTATTTTTAGGTTATAAACAGGTTTCCGTTGCTATAAAAAACATACCTCATTTTCAGCAAAAAACAAATTTTCAATATTAAAAGAAGAATTGATATTTTAATGTAGTCATCTGAAATATGACTGAAGATGCAATTCAAAGTCATGCAAACTCTAGAATAGACAGCAAATCTAAATAAAAAATAATATGAACAATAAAATATGCTTGCTTGGTCACAGTATAATAACTTTCATGAATAATCGAAACCATATAGCTCGAAACCAATGTAAAAGTACAGTGGTTTCGAACTATATATATCTTAAAAATTATAAAATTTTCCTGTCCCATAACTGAGAGTCATTTTTTTTCTTGATGTTTATTGTCATTTTTTAATTATTTATGAATCACTTTTTTCTGTTGTTATGTAAGCAAAGAGGCGGGGTCAAAAATAGGTTCAAACTGAAAAGAGCATAACTTCCTTATAATGATTGGAATTCAAATATTATTTTTACATTCAGTAGCAGGCATTGCAAGCATTGCTAATACGCATAAAAGTGAACAATCGAAAATTTTATCGATTTTTACCAATTTGAAAATCTACTGAAACCTTAAGAGTAACCTAATTTATTCAGATGTTTGGTTCAATTATCCCAAATGCTTTATTGCCACCATATTTGGGGGGAAAATTTTGCCATGCACATTTTTTGAAAAATATATGTTATGAAAAATAAAAATATGATGAAAAATATTTTTAACAATCTACAGCACCCAATCTGGCCATGAAAAAGTTATCCATATAGAACGAAGTTGCGTTGTGAGCGAATGTTTATTAACGTCGCACTATAAATAAACACGAGGCCCTCGTAATTTTGAGCCTCGATCAAGTAGCGAGGAAGACACCAGAGCTGGTACCCCCCTCACTATCACACCACACCGATGGAAGGACTTTGAGCTTCGACAGATTTAGTGTGCATCAGTTCTCTCTACACAGCGGCTCTTCATTGGTACTGTAGAGGTATCTCCAGAAGCCAGTAACAGCCTCCGGACAGATATGGTCACTTTTTTCTAGTGGTTATGTTACTCGGCTATTAATCCTGGAGTCGCGGGCTCTGTCCTTCGGATAAGCAACCACTACATTTTGCCGGACAGACTCCGACACATTGGTGATCTTGACTGAATTAAGAAAAGCGCAGCCTTCTGATCTGTCGAGGCGCCATCTACCCGCAGCAAGAGCAAGAAAAGCCGTCAGACCCACTTGACGCAGCAAGCAAAGTCGTTAGTCCTACTTGACGCAACACCACCAACCAACAGCAACACCTCACACATTCGCCATAACAAATATATCATTCGTTTGCCTACCCACCATCTCACTGGTGAGAGAATACTTAGTGGTATCTTCATAAACAAGTAACAGCCTCTGGACAGAGGTGATCACTTTTGCCTAGTGGTTATGTTACTCAGCTACGAACCCTGGCGTCGCGGGTTCTGTCCTTCAAATAAGCAGCCACTACAGGTACTAAAACTGAAGCTCATGACACGCCGATCACAAGTTCGCTACCATTACCGCTAGGCTACAGCGGCCACATGTAGTGATGGCATACCCATTCAAGGGAAATTTATAGTATGAAGCGTCATTTCATTTGATAGCCGGTTCTCTTTGCTTGTCGATTTAGTTGTTTGGTATGGTTTGATTCGATCGACAGAAAAGAGACTCAATAAACCAATTTTGAGGTAAAAAAAGGCCATTGAATTGACTGCCTCATACCACCAGACACATTTGCAATTGTGTCAGGCGCATTTCATCTGAAGTCCCACTTACTGGATTAAAATTGTTTCAAGTGGGGATCCCTGCTTTGAATTAAGACTGATTATCACAGAATATGTGTAATTATGGGATACCTAGTTGAGAAAAGTTATGACATGAGATGACATTGCCTTTGGTAGCCGTCCTCTTTGGTTGTACTTTCCTTTCACAAATCCCTGGGCTTAAACTTCAGAAAAATAATGTTCACCTACGCATGGCAAGCCTTTCAACTACTTGTCTCCACACTCCAACATTTTCCTGGCCTATATGATCACCAGGTCTTTCCCCTATAGAGGTAGGTTAGATATGCATGAATAATAATATCTGTCTTCGGCTAAAACCGATCTAAATCGTCAATTGGAACGTTGCTGACACACAATCCTGCAGAACATCTTACAACTCTACAAGTCCTGTTAGAGTCTACAAGTATCTGCTGGATAACAGCTTGCATCAGAGTCAGAAATGGATGAAGGAAAAATTTATTTCTTCATTGTTTTTTGATTCTTTTATTAGCTATATTTTCTAAATAAAACATTCAGTTCAAATGGCGCTGCTAGGATTTTGTTTCCGCAACAGGTACATCCTATCTAACCCTTTATTTTATTCCGACAATTCCTTCTTAGTGCATAGCTTTTTATGTTATAGAGTGCAAAAAACATGCATACATAAACATTCTATTACAAGTTCCATTTGCCGACAAAAGGAATACTTAGTTTTTTCCATTTTGTTGAAAACTCAAACATTCTCTACAAACAAAACTTTAAAAAAAAATGAAGAATTTGTCTTTCGAATATTTTCTTTTATCTAACCGCCGAAGAACTACAATAGCTTTTCAATACAAATATTTAATTCGTTCTGGATCAATTTCGAAGTTTTTAAAAAAATTTTATAACGTTTGACATTAGACGAAAATGTTCTGAAAGGATTTCTCAGACTGAAATTCACTCCTTTTAATACGTTTTAATTTATTCCTAGCATCAGCTCATATTTTATTCCTTCCATTTCGTAATTAAAGCTTTTTTTATTTATTTATACAAATTTTGCTGAAAACTGAATTTTTCAATTCATTTTTCCAGAATAGGGCAGTTTTCAGAACTTCATTTATAAATAGAGTTTTCTGAAGTGATGCCGAAAATTATGCTTTTTTCTTAGTTGAAAGTATTTCCTTTCGACTTATAATTACTGTTGAATATCACCTAACACAGTGTTTGTCAAACTGTGGGGCTCTCCCCTCCCCTAAGGGGGCTTGATAACTCTACGAGGGGGACACAAGCATATTTAAAAGTCGAAAACAAAATTTTATTTTATATAATTAATAATTTACCTAAAGTAAGCAAACAAAATACATTCTGACACAATAAAAAATAAAATATACATTTACACTAATATAATACTCTTATAGAATATATTATGCAGTATTAATACATTTATAATTAATTTAACATTACAAAGTTAATAACAAGTTTAGTGAATTACCTGTGACCCCATGGGCTTTCCATACATAAAATAATAAACAAAACTAACACTTTTCTTGAACATTTTGTACGGTTTATAATTAATCCCCTAACTGCCGATTAAAAGTTACGCGGTTCGTTTTGGCAATGCCACCGTTTCCACGTAGACGCACGCAAGTGATGTATTGGGGTTGGACAAAAGGAATAAATAAGCAAAAAAAACCTCTGAACTAAAAGTAAATCCTTCGCAAACACGGTCAAAGTCCTTTTAATGCATTCCAAAGCCTTCGGAATAACTTTATGGATTGAATGCACAAAAAAGACGTTACTTTGGAAAGACGTATATGTACGGGGTAATTAACGCTTTGGTTGAGCGAGACGTTTATTTACGTCGGTGGCACTTAAGAGGTTAAAGTCGTATTGTAGCTTTAACGTCAAAAAGTACAGTACTATTAAAATTCTGTACATTGCACTTGTATGGACTGGAAGGGGGAGGCGAAGTAAATTATGATTGAATATTCGGTCGCAAATATTGAAACTTTGAGAAGCACTGACCTAACTTAAAAAGCATTGTCGTTGAGTCTCTGAACAGAGGTCTGAGCTATATACAGGCAAAATATTATTATAATAGAAGCATTTTTCACGAAAGGAGAACATTTTGAAAAAAGTTTATTCTAAGTTAATTTTTAGCCGAAATATTATATTTAATTTTTTTTTTGTCAAAATGTCCTTAAAACAATTTTATACATGTATTCTAATCTAAGTGACACTAAATATCATGAAAATTATCCATTTATAAGGTTTTGCAAAATCACGAACGTAGTCGGATACCTTAAAGCAAAAAAAATAATGGTCTTATTTTAAAGTGAATTAATTATTAAATGAGAAAGTGAGCGCGTGCGTGTAACCTGCGGGATAAATAGTAATCAAGCTATAACCAGTTGGAATTTTCTAAATTTCCTCCAACCATCGCACTAAATCAGAAATATTCTGAAATTGTTGCAGGTGTCTTTTCCCAGATGTGTTATATAAGGGAAAATGTTGTAACGGGTTCTATTCAAGATTCCTACTAATTTTCCAGGGAATATTCTTTCGATGGCATTACGTGATTATAAAACCGTTTTCTGGTTCCGTTATAAAAGCGTTCTTTGTTAGGAACCGCAATTTATGCTAATGAAGGGATTGCTATTTAAATTCAGGTGAAGAGGGAATTAAGGAGAAGATGGTGATTGTTGAAGTTACTACGAAGTTAGAGAGGTTGTGAGACGGGCTCACGTGTCTTTTCCTTAACATAGCCTCTGGGTTCTTTGGTGGCCAAGATTAATGGCAACTCTTTTCCAACCAAAACCCAAGAAGCGAAATGTGTAAAAGAAATGCAAATAAGATAGCTTTTAAAATAACAGAAGTTTCAGTAAGTGAAATGGCAATTTTGGGGAATGGTATGTGTGAAAGAGACTAAAGGGAATTGACAGCCAATCGTGAAGTTACCTGGAAAACAAGCCATTAAAACAAGGTGCATACCATTGCACGCGCGCCCAGACGTTTCCACATAAAGTTTGAATCTAAGTTTGGATTAAGGTAGGAAGGATTATTTGATATTAGGACTTGTAATATTATTAGAAGTGAGAGTAGGCGGATTAAATCATTATAACTTAGAGAAAGTGGTCTAAATTACGCGATTCGGTTTAACTATCACTGTGTGTTTGTTCATTATAGATTCTCGCTTAATTAAATTTATCTAAATTGTTAGACATTTAAGTTCTATTCTTAATAAAATCATATTAAGAATCAAAAATGTCTATTCTTTTTGCAAACCCTACACCTCTCGCTCACGCTGACAATCAAAGATACGGTCACCAAAGGGGGTTAGGTTACAAGGTTTAATATTGGAAATTGTTGTGGTTCAAATTGTAAGGATCCGACGGGTCATTCTAGGATTAGTATTATTGCTTAGGGTCTTCCGTTAATAAGTATATTTAAGTTCTAGATAGCTAGATTACTATTTAAGCTGGCAAGCTCTCATAGGTTAGGTTGAATTTTAGGTTGAATTTAGCCTTTTTTAAGTGGCCCAGTCAAATGGTGTATTGCTCTGAAAGATTCATTTATTTATAAAAATTTGGTGGGAAATTCTTTGTTAAGAAATCAAATATATCAATTTTCATTTTTGCTGTCGATGTCGTATGGGTGCGAATTGATATTTTTTTCTGGTTAGTGATAATAGACAACAATGTAGTAGCGACAATTTTATGAGTGAAACTAGTTTTTAACTATTTTTCGTATCTTGCAAGTGAAAAATATTCGTCGAAAATAGGTTGTTTCAAGACGATTGGGAAGTTGACTATTCTGTAATGAAAAACAAGCATGGATCGGTATTTTTTTGATTCGTTACGAAAGTTTTGTATTTAAGAAATGCCAGTAGACACAGAAAACCTTCAATGACACTTTTCCTCGAAGATCTCTTTCCAGGAGGGGTAAATAGGCTATCTTGAATAATCTTTGCAACAGCGAAAAAGGTGTTTTGTCAGTAATAATGTCACAATGGTAACAAGTGCGCCCTATGAAATTTATTATAATATTGATAATTATATGAAACCGTTTACTGATGCATAAATTGTGAATGAGTGATTTTTAAATGTTCCAGTTTGGAAATTTTAAATTTTTGCATTATCTTGGTCAAAGCATTTCTCACCCCCTCCTCCATTAATCTTCATGTTGTGGCCCGCGTGAAATGGCCATCATATGTATGCGGCCCGGTAGAAAAAAAGGTTGAGTACCCCTGATTTAGATAGTCATTATAAACTGTATATATTTAAAGAAAATGTCTCTTATTTTAGTGAAAATTTCACACTTCAAATGGCAAGAGTTCACGACAAGGTCACGTGACATAGATGACTTTAGAAGTATGTACAGTGAAATACATTGAACGCGAAAACGCTTAAGACGAAATATCAGTTAACACAAAATAATATACTTCAACGGTCCCAATAAACTTCTATGTATTTACATGCATTTTTTTTCCCGTCTTAACAAGAAAAGATTTTTCTGGGTATGAAAAATGGAAGCGGAGGTGGTTTAGCCTTATTTTTCTATATTATTAGACTGTCCTAATGTATCATCGAAAGAATTTGTTGCAGCAGATGATGATAATGTGTGTACAGACCCAATGACAACACACAAAGACATTTTGGAGTTTGCTCAAAGCTAAAAATATAACATTGATGCAAATTCGAAGGCGAAAATGAAATGAATAATGCAGTACCTGTTCCCACGCCATCCGAAATAAGGAACATCATGAAAATTACTCGTAGTTAGATACACATTGCAAAGGTGAAATGAACAACAAAATGGATGACATCGAACGCATTGTTAACAGTTTGATGCTAAAAAAGACAATGCAAAGAAAAATATCAGATCGTTTTCCAAAAATTCAATAAATATTTTGTTTTTCAAAAAACTTGAAAATTTTATATTAAATTTCATTACGTTCTTGTGAATGCTTTGTTTCATTGATTTTTTTAATTGCAGGCATATATACAAATCTATGTCAATAAAATGTACTCTGATAAAAATTTTATTAAATATATGTTGTTGGAGGGTTTTCTTTGTAGTATGTTTTAACACGAAAAAATATTTCAGTATCCCTCAGTATCGTGTTAAGCGGTGTTCACGGTATTCATCAAGCTTTAAGACAATGAAGGCTTCTTTGCTTCATGGACTCTAAAAGTGTCTCATTTCTAGCATAAATCCCCATTGTGAAAGTTATATAACTGCAAGAGGAAAATTAACTCCTAATTATATATATATATAATCTACTTTTTGTTCCACTTAAAACTTCTCTTTCACACTTTCTTATGATAATGAACCACACAGTCACACACGTTGCGGTATTACATAATTGTATGAAAGATATTGCTTTTAATAATTCCTTATAATAACAGTGTTTAAATACTTGTAAAAGGAGTTTTCCTAAATGAATGAAATGTAAATTAACTTTCAAAATAATTATGCATTTAAAACACAAGCAATATTATTTCATTAACAGTACAATAATAAAATTAAATAACAGTCTACTAAATCTAAATTATTTACTTTAATAATAGAAATATATACGTCATGCTCTTTAATTTCAACTGTGATTCAAAATGCTGTACTATCATAATATTTATAAAAATTTGACTTGATTACTATTTCGTTGCAATTTAGGCACTTAAGAATTAATTTCTCACACACAATTCAAATTAAGATTTCAAGCGTTACAACATCACTTCTAATATGAAAACATAAAGACCATTTAACAAGTTTAAGTATATCAAAATGTTACCTTATCAAATGTTGCATTCACTCAACTTTCTCGATTTCTTCGAAGTTTTCAACTTACAATATGTTTTCAAATTTTTGAAATCAGGAAAAATATGTAAAAACTTATTTCATTTTCAGGGACATTTTCATATATTCTGCATTATAATATATTACAATAACTATATTGATAATATTTTAATTGAAGTAGCTTACTCTATACACAAGTCATGTCAAACTCACAGGCAAGTTCCATTTTATATTAAGTTGATGGTCACATGTTTTAATGTTGAAAAAAATTAATAAATGTATTCGAAATAAACGTACATATTTTATTTAATAACAGAAAAAAAGAGCATAATTAAAAAGAAGTTTAAAGAATTCTAGGTATCTTATTTTTATTCTGCGTTGGGTTTGTTATTTTTTTTATATATATTGCTGTGTGCCGATATATTGGCCTGGCTGCAAAAATTTACGCTGCAGGCCGCGACTTTGACACCCCTACAATACACCATTTAGACTATGTTCATGTTTCCAAATTTTGATACTAACAAAATGTATTAATCCGATTTTAAAGTTAACTTTTCCCCTCTCGATAAAAGTTTAGCAAATTTTGGAATTTTTAAAATGTCATCATCTTTCTGCAATGTCAAGCTTGGAAGAAACGCTTTTTTTAAGAAAAACTTCTTTACGCACGTTTGATTTGGGGAGTAAGCTGGTGAATGCGTAACGTGAGCGTTGCGAAAAGTGTGATCGGGCGAGACGAACGGAAGTTAAGAGGGAAGTTAGTGAAGATAGAAATTTCAGTCAATAGTTTATTTACGAGTTTGCCAGCGTTATGCGAACGGTTAATTCATGATTATTTCGTAATTTCATTTCATTCTTGAACAATTTTATAAATTAATATTTTGTTCAGCACATTAAATACTCTACATTTAAAGTGAATAAAATTTTAAATTCATTTTAAAATTCATATTTTGTGAATTAGTAACTTCGAACATGGACATTTTATTACGATATATTCGTGAAATCGATATTGGTCAATCATCAATTGGTGATATATGTGCAAGCTGTGATACTGTGTTTTGGAAGATGGAACAAACATCATAATGATAGTTGTTTACATTTCACCCAATAACACAGTTAATAATATTATAAAGTTTTTATATAAAAGAATTATGTGATTTACGTCGAGTAGGCTCTGAAGAATTAGAAGAAAGCTATCATACGCGTTGCCACTAATTTTAGCTGGAGATTTCAATGTTAATTTCGCGTCCGAAGATTTACAACTCTTGGTAAACTTTCTACAAGATAAATTAGAACTACAAATGAATAAAGTGAATAATAACCAAAATGAACCTACCACAAGACATGGAACAACAATCGATGCAGTTTTCTATAGATATCTTTCTAATTTTCTTTCAAAAACTTGTGTATCTTATTTCTCATACCATAAACTTATTATTTCGGTCTTACAATCAACTACAGTAATTACTGATGAATCCGGTAATAAAAATAATGAATAAAATAAAAATCTATTCAACAATATTAATTTATTCTTGAAAACCCATAATAAATTGAAATATTTGTAGAAAATTAATATATGTATACACATGTATATATATTATACATACATACACATATATATAACATATATATAGATGGAGCTAAAGAAGTTTTACTTCAGTCGTGTAGTCTAAAGCACACTCGTTTTTTTTTAACTATTTAAAAAATAAGTAATTATTTCAAAGTGTTCACTAACAATAGTTTCTAAAAACGAGTATACATAACTGGTATCCTTTAAAAGATAACTTAAGCAATATAACCACGAGTAACGCACTTAAAATAAATCATTTATATAACTCCATCAATACTTTTAAATCTTCCGAATATCAAAATATGAATTTCTAGAAACCCGTTTCAGTTATCCACATCCTCATTTTCCAAATTTACTTGAATTAAAGGGATTAATACAAAGGGAAAGCTTTTAGTTTGATATAAAATATTTCCCACAAATTCAGTCGAGACAAGAGACAAAATAAACAAAATTTATATGTGAATAAGAGTTCAAACGTGAGTACGGGTTTCCTTTTTCACTTGCTCTTTATAAGCTGATTCTCAGAAACGTTGAGATAGGATTTAGATACAAACATTAAGTTGAATTTTAGATACCACTTGTATTTTATTTTCGCTCCATTGATGTTTAGTTGTCTACTGTTTTTTTCAAGAAAGTACGTTTGATATTATCTTTCAAGCTCAGAATCTGTAATACATTTGATTAAGCCTTTTAAAAAATGAATTTAGATTTTAATATTTGTTTGAGTCTATTATTTGATCCCTGTACTCGAAAAGAGTAAATTGATGAAACATCACTATATTTTAGACCAGGAGTGGCGAACCTTTATGGATCAACGTGCCATTTTTTCTATAGAAGTGTTTAATGAGGTATAGACGTGCCATCAAATAATTTTGACTTGTGATTATTGGGAAAATAATGAAAATAACCACTAACAACTCAAAACACTTTATTTACTACGAAAAAATACCTTTTTCACTGTATAGCTGTAAATGTTTTAATTATACATGTAATTCAAATTAAAGTGGCATTAGTGTGACTTCTGTTGTTGCAGATTGGATGACAAATAACTTATATTAGGATTGTAAGATGTTACATTTAGTAGAATGCATGCTGAATCGGAGTCGTCTGACAAATGGCTCCTAAGCATTTAATTATTATTATTATTATTATTTTTAGCTGTGGTTCACTTTTTTGACAAGATGATTTGTGATTTGTCTCAAAATGCCGTTTTACAGACGATGTTCTGCATTCCACTGTTCCAGAACATAAAACACACACCGCTTTGTCGCCTTTATCAATCATGCCATATTTCTAGATTCACCGTTTGAAATTTTCTGTTATACTTACTATCTTGCTCTTTTTTTCGTTTGCTGAACTAGCATTACTAAATAACAGTTAAAAATCGTAAATACATCACATATAAATTTTAAAATGCAGTTGTGTTGATGAAATTAACTATGCTATGCGTAGACAAATTTTCCATCATAAGCAACTGTAGTCGAAGACTTAACTAAGAGACAATAACAAACGAGTGCGCTCCGCCTCGAGATCGATCACTTGCGTTTGTTTATAATATTTCACATTGAATTTTGTAATTTTGAAATAAAATGAAAACCATTTTGATCGCTGGCGTGCCCGAAATATTGTGGCGGTTCAACCGACTGTCTGGCACCGTCATTCAACGGGGTGATAATCTGTGCTCATGTTTGGCTTCGCTGGCTACATACAATACGCCTGAGTCGTCTCTCACCACGCACTGTCAAGGTTAATTGTCCTTTGCAGTTTACCCGATCGCTAGTTTCTTTCTTTTGTCCACCATCCATGTATTCTTGGTATACTCTTGACACTGTCGACGTTGAAAATCCTAGCTGTCTGACGATTTCGGAAACTGAATGGCCCATGCGTCACGCACCTACGATATGTCTGCGCTCGAAGGCGCCTAAACCAGGCAGTTTACCCATGCTGGAAATTCCAACAACTAATTTAGAACAACCACAGTACACGCTATATATCGTCGGTCTAATTATCAGACTGCGTAACTCCATCTGGGATGCTAATTTGATACAGTAGGGCTAGGCACCAAATTTTTGTTTATGTTCGCCAAGATAGGCGATAGTATTATAATCGTGAATTGCAAATTAAACAAAAAACAAAAAGGTTTTTGCACATCTCAGCTGAACAAAAAAAAAGAATAAAATAAAATTATTAAATTTTAAGTCTGTAGATCTAATAGCTGATATAAAGGATTTTTTTATTTATAACTCCTCGTAAATCTCTTGTGAGTTGATTTTTGAAAAAACTTTCCTAAACTGATCTCTGCTTAGCAAAAGTAACACATTGTTACAAATTTTGTGTAATAAACACTTAAACTAGTGTAAATAATTATATCTGGAAGTGTAATACATTAACATTACTTTCTGTTGTATTTATTTTATGTTAAAATCTTGACACCACATCTCCCTTCGAAATCTAGTTTTATTATGAAATAAATAAAATAGTGATCATACTGATCAAAAGGAATAAATTAAAAGTGGAGCGCGCACTGAGGCATGGCGTAGACAAAACAAAAGGGAATGTTTTGCTTCACCGCTGCATGGCGCAATTAAGGAATCGCGCCAAAAAGCGCTTGGCGCGTTGCACTCCTAAATCAAATCAGTTAGACCGGTGGAGTTAAGCAGTCTGATAACTAGGCCGACGATATGCAGTTACCACAGCACCCTCACTTGAGCATAAATGATGTTTAGCGTTACACTATTTGCATAGCCCTTGCTATCCCTAATTCAGTGGCACTTCAGTGTATTTGCATAGATTAACGTTTGAAAAGGAATGTGGTATGTATAAAAAAATATAATTAATAGAACAGAATAAAATCATAACATAAGCACTAATAATATAATAAACTGATAACTACTGAATGAAAAGCAGTAAAGAAAACAACAAGCTTCTCAACTGTCAAAAATCATCATAATGGTTTACTTAAATTTTACCATATTTTTTTTATTAAACTATCAAACCACCAACACATAACTTTTTGATTGCTAAATTACTATTAATTTAGTTAGACAGAGCATTTAAACTGTATTAGAAGCAGAAAATTTGCAGTGCTTTTCACTTAAGGGGACATGATACGATTTGCACAAAAATTTTTAATTTAAGGATTTTCATAATTTTTTTTGGTTGCCTTCTATGTGTATGTATAATGTAAAACAGATTTTGTGCTCAAAATTTCATAAAAGCTAACCATTTAATTTTTAAGGGGAAAACTTGAAACTTATGAAGTGATTTTAAAATTCTACTCCTTCAAAAATTGATGTACATATATGAAATTTTATTTACAAGAACGTTAAACTAATGTATAACAAAAGTTGGTATGGACTTTGCGATAACATGATTGATATTTGTACACTACTTCTTTTTATGAATGCTTTTTGAAAATTCCTTAAAAAAGGTGTAAATTCTAACTTTAAGTTTTTCTCAAAAAATAAGTGTTGCTTTGATATTAAAAAATGCATTCCAACTTTAGTTCCATGTACTATTAGTAACAAGTGAAAAAAATTTTTCAAGTATTAAGCACAATAGAACAATAGAAAAGCTTTAAAAGAAGATAAATTAGATATTTTATCTTTCTGAGATAAGTCAGCTTAAATTTTAATTTTGCCATTGGAATGTGAATAAAAATAAACATAAAAACTATCATAAAACTCTGCGTTTTTTAAACTTAAGGTTTTCAAATTTTGTGAGTTTGTAGAAAAGTACAAAAACAATAATTTAGACTAAAAAGATTACATTTGTTTTTTTGACCGGTTTTTGTCAACTGAATCGTATTATGTCCCTTTAACTAAGAACTGACGGCTGAGTGACGTAGTTAGTTTGTCGCTGGCCTTCTGCACCTAAGATGTGGCCGCGGTAGCCGAGTGGTACGGGTATCGGATCGCGGCTTGCCTTGTCACGAGTTCGAGCCCCGTACCACTGAAGACCCGCCGTGTAGGACAGCGATGCACGTTAAATCTGTCGAGAGCTGAAACGTCCTCCCGTTGGTGTGGTGTGGTAGTTAGGAGAGGGGGGTGCCAGCTCAGGTGTCGTCCACGTCACTTGACCATGGTTCAAAATTACGTGGTCCGTCGCCAAAAGCCCTCGTGTAGCTGAACAGTGCGACGTTAATATTCAATCAATCAATCAATCTGCACCTAAGGTTGAGGGTTCGACCCCGGCTTAAATCTGTGGATTTTCTTAATGCAGAAAATCGACAGCGTCCATGTCGTATGATTATGTGGCATGTAAAAAATCCCTTGAGTGTTCGTTTGGCTTGGCTGTTCTTGACAAAAATCAAATTCCTAAGTACAATTTTTCATCGTCAAAGCTCAGGTGCTTCCCTCTGGGAAGGAATCGGGGCGTCAAAATTCCTCGCAGCTATTGGTATCGTCTATATGGGGCCACACTAAAAAGTGGTACCAACTCCTGTGGAATGTACTAGGTAGCAAAAATAAAAATACCGATCAGCAGCCTCATTAGAGAAAAAAATTAACTGAGAACTGAAACATCCACTTTTGACTCTTAGTTTCTTCTTTTTTTCCTGAAGAATTTTTCTTACGTGTGTATATCAGTGTTTTTCAAACTGTGGGGCGCATGATAGCTCTACGAGGGAGGCGCGAGTATATTGAAAAATCGAAAACAAAAGATTATTTTTTTAAAAAAATTATTAATTTATTGAAAGCAAACCAAATATGTTCTGACATAATAAAAAATAAAATAAACATTTACACTGATATAATATACTTATAAATGTATCAGTACTGCACAATGTATTTTATAATTAATTTAACAATACTAAGTTAAGAACAAGCTCATAATAATTACCAGTGACCTCAGGGCTTTTCATATACATAAATGTTTTACAAGAATTAACACTTACCTTAATAATTTTTTTTTTGAACGGCTTATAAATAATCCCTTAGCTGCCGATTAAAAGTTACGCGATTCGATCCCAATTGCCCCTGTTTTCCACGTAAGCGCGCGTATGTGATGTATTGGGGGAGGGAGAATAAATTAGTAAATCCTTCGTAAATACTGTCTAGGTCATTTTATTGCATTCCAAAGCTTTCGGAAAAATTATATGGATAGCAGTGCACAGAAAAGATCATACTTCGGAAAAACGTATATGTACGTCCTGGGCAATTAACGCACCGGTTAAGCGAGACGTATATATACTCAGGTGGCACCTAAGCGGTTGAATTTGTATTGTAGCCTTAGCGTCAAAATATAGCATTTTTGAATTCAATTCATTGTTATTTGTATAGAAGGGGGCGATGAAAATTTTGATTGAATATTGGGTGACAAATATTGAAAGTTTGAGAAACGCTGGTTTATATGTATTAAGGTTTCATATATCTAAATAACATTATTTATGAATGGATTAATAGTTATGAATAATTGTGTTTTTAAAAAATTAACAACTATTTTTTAAATAACTAATAATATCTAAAAAAAGTCACTGAGAGAGATTAAATAATCTGAGATCATATATAAATACGAAGTATTTCCCTAAAGCAACTTGTTATTTAAGCAGTAAACAAAGGCACAAAATATTTATACAAAGATACTTTAAACTACACAAATAAAGATATAACACTTTAATAAACAACGTTTCAAAAAAATCTATTCATTTGAAAGAGATCGAGAATCATATCTTATCAAGTATTTTTGAAGTGGTAATCTTCTTATGACAAAAGAAATCCCAAAAGATAAATTTTAAAAGGTAAAGATTTTAGATTAATTATTTTTTTTTTTTTTTTTTGAATCGGTGTTAGGGAAACAGTCCCAAGAGATTTTCACCATTGCATTGATATTTAAAATTATTGTAAGAGACAGCGTATTTACTTAAAATAGAACAAAAGAACTAAAATGCATTTATCATTATCTTATTTTAATAGCATTATTAGCATGTTAATAACATTACTAAATATTTTCTCTTAAATGGATTTTCGTTGAAATTTATCTTTTCCTTACCTTTTCAGTTCAAAGATTTCACATTAAAAATAAACCCATTTATTTTAATTACACATGGGGCCTCAAAAACACTTTTTAAATCTTTAATTATTTACAGCTTTGATGAGAGAAATAAATTCTTTCCTGACAATGTAAATAAGCCTCAAGCAAAAAACTTCCTCTGAGATCAACACTATTCTCAAAAGAGTGAAAAACATTTTTTAAAGATTTTTATACGACAAAACATTTACTTTCAAAGTAAGTCAAACATTTAATGGAAGAAATAGATTTTTTTCTTATAAAGAATTTATTTCTGGTAATATATAATAACTTTACTGTATATTGGAAGATTGGGGTGAAAAGCTTTAAGCAATATTGATCCTTCTTTGTTTATATCAAATGTAAAAGGATTGTTTTCAAAATATACCAATAGATTATCAACAATGTTTTGATATATTTTTAAAATGATTCTTCTTTTTATTTGAAATTGGTGCTTTCTTGTACAGTTTTCATGCACTCTGAAGTTTTCGAAGACATATTAATCTTAAGGTATCCTACTACATTCGGAAACATGATTTTCCAAAAGCTAACAAAAGAATATTTTTTTAATATTTAGTGTCACTTAGATTAGGATACACGTATAAAGTTGCTTTAAAAATATTATTACGATAAAAAAATTATTTAAATGCAATATTTTGGGAATAAATTAAAATAGAATTATTTATTTTCAAAACATTCTCCTTTTTTGAAAAATACTTCTATAATAATAATATTTTGCATTTGATAGCTGAGACTTCTCTAAAGAGTCTGAACTAGGATTATTGAAAAATTCACATTTTTTTCAGAGTTACTATCAATTGAAATAATCGGTGTTTTTTTTAAAAATGTTTTTATTTTGATGTATTAAAATATGGATAACTCCACTTCTAAGTTATATATTTCAAAAAGCATAGTCCAGGCTCTGTAAAGAGGTCTGAGCTATATTTGGGCAAAATATTATTATTATGGAAACCTTTTTCGTAAAAGGAGAATGTTTTAAAAATAAATAATTCTACGTTCATTTTTTGCCAAAATATCGCATTTAAATATTGTTTTATTTTAATAATATTCTTAAAACAATTTTGTACCTGTATTCTAATCTAAGTGACGCTAAATATTAAAAAAATATATTGTACGCTTTTGCAAAATCCCGTTTCCGAACGTAGTCTGATACCTTAATATGTTCCCAAAAATATTAATATTCGATAGTTCCATCAATTAAAGATATTTTTTAGTTAAATAATAAAAACTGTAACTGCGAGCAAATTCTAAAATATTAAATGAATATTAAATTAGGTGGGTTTTTTAAAAAAGAAAAACCTTTTGCATTATTTTTCATTACAACAAGTTTGAAGTCCTGTAATTCAATTATCTTCTTAAATTACTAGAATTGTTTCAATTTATTTAAAAATGATACTTTAATTTCGGAAATCATATCATTGAGAGTATACAACTTTAATCATATCAATAGAGAACTCTCCAAGGTTTTGCATGCACAAATGCTGTTTTCATATGACAAAATTGATATGTCAAAGACTCATTAAATTACAAATATTTTCTCTCGGCTGAACAATTTCGTTAACCGTATTACAAGGACTTCTGCGAATTACAGTAAATTATTGGATAATTTTTCAAAACATTGAAATGCGAACAAGAACATTATGAAAACTAAAGATGATTATGTTCCTTTTACCATTAAATGGATTACTTCTATTAAAATAGATTACATGTATTTGACATGTTGTTTTCGTAGCTTCTTCAATTTTCCCTTTTTTTTTAATATTATGGATGCATGCTACGTTTCGTAAATTCAAAAGCTACTCATTGTTAGTAAAACATGCCATATATGAATAACAAAATTTCTCATTTGAAGTCAGAAAAGTAAAACATGGATAACACTAACTAAAACATAACACAGATATTTGTTTACAGCTTTGTAAGTTAATTATCATCTTACTGAAATTTACTTTTGCCATTTTCAAAGAGAAGCTAACTTAGTGGTTACAACAATCATGCTGAACCTTAACTGAAATTTAATCATGAATGCAACAAATCGGAATAAAAAGCTAAATGTAACCAAATTTATCAATACGTAGTTATATTTATGACCAGTTGTTGTTCACCTGCTTCGCTGGGTCGTTCATGACATTGAAAGAATACATCTTTTTTCAATTCATACTATTAATTCACTCTCTCCCAATGTGTGTGTGTGTGTGTGTGTGTGTGTGTGTGTGTGTGTGTGTGTGTGTGTGTGTGTGTGTGTGTGTGTGTGTGTGTGTGTGTGTGTGTGTGTGTGTGTGTGTGTGTGTGTGTGTGTGTGTGTGTGTGTGTGTGTGTGTGTGTGTGTGTGTGTGTGTGTGTGTGTGTGTGTGTGTGTGTGTGTGTGTGTGTGTGTGTGAGGATAATCAAATTAGATTAAAAATTAAATTCCCTATCTAGCACCTAACTTTTATTTTTTATCTCATTACCTCTTCAAGTATCAAACTAATCATACATCTTAGCCAATAAACATGTCTAATTCCAGATAGTTATATTTAATAGTCCTAGATGTCAACATTAACTTTCAAGTACTCTCATGAAATCCGCGATCGGCGTCAAGTGTTAACCCACTTAAGATTTTCGGTGGCGTTCGTTTTCCTCTCTGCCTCTTAGTGTAAGATGATGTCTAACTTTCCTCAAATAAAGTTCCTTTTAAAAAACTAAGTCTGTTTTTGACTCACAAAACGTCATATATATGTATATATATCTTGATCAAATTTTCAATTGTTAATAAAATACTTTTTATTCATCCACTGAAGTTCAAATACATTTTTTTTAAACTTGACGTTAATACAGTTTTTTCAAATATTAATTCATTAATTAAATTTTATTTTTAATTTTAAATTTATTCTGCACTATTTCTGATTTAGCACCAATTAGAGTAGATTTCTAGTAATCTAGATCAATTAGCAATCTAAATAAAGCTAGATTTAGCACCAATATATATAACACCAGTAAGTTTTTCTAATTAATTTTTTTCTTGGCTTCAAATACACTTTTTTAAACATGTATTGGATGACACTTGCTTTTCATTCAGTATTTTTCAAATATTAGTTCATTAATTAAATTTTTAACAAAAATAAATTTTTTCTTTACTGACCTGAGTATAAATTGACTAAGAAAATTTTTTATATTACTTGTTATGTTATTGTTATCTAAATTCTAGCATTAAGCCTTTGATTGTAATGAAAATATTATGACAGCAGTGTTTATTTAAAAAAATAAGACTTGAATCTATAAAAAAGAAAAATATTTATCATTTATCCCCTCTCCTCTTAGTTCTTCCCCTCGATTCTCCACTTAATTCCTCAAGCAGTATTTTTAAAGAAGAAATATACTCATTAAAAGAAACATACTTTTTGCCAAATTCCAAGTATGTCTCATTGTTCAAAAACGGAATTTTTTTTTATCTATGACTCTTCTGTAAACTCCCGCAAACCTCCTTAGGAGTCAATTTCTGCAATACCCGTTCTTCGTAAATCCTCTACTCAACACAAGAAATACGTTTGAGAAATTAAAAGTCTGTAAAATGTAATAGTTTCCAAACAGAATTTTTGTCTATAACTCTTCCGTAACCTCTCCTGGAAGTCGATTTCCACAAAACCCGTTCGTAACGGATCTTTATTCAACACAGAAACACGTTTGCCAAATTTCGAGTTTCTAAGTCTAGTAGTTCAAAAAACAGGATTCTTTTTTTATCTAAAACACCACTGTATTCCCCACAACTCCTCTTGAATGTCGATTTCTACAAAATCCATTCATTGCATATCTCTACTCAACAAAAGACACATGCTCGCTAAATTTTAAAGTCTCTGTGAATCTAATAGTTCTCACACACATGAATTATTATCTATAACGCCCCTGACAAATTTAAAGACTGTAACTCTTAATGGTTCCAGAAATCTTGTAATGAGGAAATGAGTGAGTCAATTCGATTTAGATTAGATCCTATTGATGATTTGTGTACATTGTTTGCTAAAGATTCATATAGCATTGAACAATCATACAGTTGATAAAACTCCAATATATCAACTCATCTTTGACACCCAAGTTGGCCTCCTCCTCTCAAAACTTCCAGACCACGTTGACGCGAGAGCTTTGAGCCTCGACATAAAAAATGTGCATTAACCCTTTTACACTGTGTCTTTAACAACACCAGGACTTGAAAGGTCAAACCGTCTTTGAGTTCGTGACCAGGACCACTCAGTTACTACAGTCACTTAAAATAGCCCAATTTGAATCTCTTATATAATTCTTGCTAATTTATACTACTACAGCCACTAAAATTGCTACACCAAGAAGGTGACATGCTACAAACGTGAAATTTATATGAATGGAATAAGGTGCTGTGATATGCAAATGATCAGCACACTCAGACCAAGTAGACGCCGGTAGCGACACCTACAATGTGTTTAAATGAGGAAATTGTTCAGATAGTTTCTCATGCACAAATTGCATTTCAATGTTGTTGCCTGGTGAAAAGTTGTGGATGTCTCGTGTAAAAAGCAGAAACGAGTACCAGCACTCTTAGGTCTTTGATAAAGGTCGAATTGTAGCGTACCGGAATTGCGGTTTATCGTATCACAGTATTGCTGCTCGCGTCGGTCGAGATCCAATGACTGTTGGCAGAATATGGAATCGATAGTTTTAGAACGATAATACGAACGCCGTGCAGGATCTCAACGGCCCCCAATCACTAGCAGCCGATAAGACAGGCATGTTACCTCATGGCCTTAATGGATCT
Source organism: Trichonephila inaurata madagascariensis (assembly GCA_019973955.1). NCBI lineage: Eukaryota > Metazoa > Arthropoda > Arachnida > Araneae > Nephilidae > Trichonephila > Trichonephila inaurata. Next base: position 38,008 of record BMAV01024930.1, on the reverse strand, counting down.
TGCAGCCATGTCACAAAACTGAGTCAAAAATTAGGGTAGTTTGAAAGACAACAGGTGTCTGCACGAACAGCTCGACGACGTTTCTAACAGTATGTACTCTCAGCTCGGAGATCCATGGTGGCAGCTACTCTTGACGCTGCATCGCAGACAGGGGCGTCTTCAATAGTGTAATAAACAACGAACCTGGGCGCACAAATGGCGAGACGTCGTTTTTCAGATGAATTCAGATTCTGTTTACAGCATCAATGTGATCGCATCCGTGTTTGACGGCATCGTGGTGAACGCATATTGGCAGCTTGCATTCTTCATCGTCATACTGGCCCATCACCTGGAGTGATGGTATGGGGTGCTATTAGATACACGTCTCGGTTACCTCTTGTCCGCATTGACGGCTCTTTGAACAGTGTACGTCACATTTCTGGTGTGTTATGACTAATAGCTCTACACTTTATTCGATCCATGTGAAATTCTACTTTTCAACAGGTTAACACACGACTGCATATTACCTGTATTGTATGGACCTTCCTTGGTACGGAAAATGTTCGCTTATTTTCCTTGCCATCACGTTCACAAGATCTCTCACCAATAAAAAATGTCTGGTCCATGGCTGCCGAGCAACTAGCTCGTCACCATACGGCAGTCGCTACGGTTGATGGGCTGAGGGATCGAGTTGAAGTTGCATGGGCATCTGTACCTGTACATGTCATGCAATCTCTGTTTGACTCAATGCCCTGGCGTATAAGTGCTGTTATTACTGCCAGAGGTGATTGTTCTGGTACTGATTTCTCAAGATCTATGCACGCAAATTTCTTGAAAATTTTTAATCTTGTCGTCTCCAATATAATATATTTCTCCAACAAATATCATTTTGTTATCTGCATTTTTTCTTGATTTAGCAATTTCAATGGCCAGCAGTGTATTTTAAAAATAATACCTACAAAGCAATTTTATAGAAAATTAAAAAGATAAACATTTAATTCTTTAAACCACTTTTAATTTGAAAACTCTTATTTGTGCACTTAAGCTGATTTTAAATAAAAAAGAATGGAGCTTAATTCTCACCTCAAACAATTCAAATTTCCTCGTATAATCCTCACTAATACTTAACCGTTAATGATTTTATGCTTAAGTACACTTCTTTCTAACCATTTATCAACAGAAAGCCAATTAGTAAAGTTAACCAAAGAAAGGGAAAAGTATAAATTACTTAATTGTTCGAATATTTAATAATATGGACCCCAGCCTACTTAATTCTTATGTTATTTGCAAAGTTATTTACCTGGATTTCTGAAAGGATTTATGTCTTAATGCGAGTAATTTATTTCAGAGAGAATCATACATTATTTTACAAAAAAGAAGTGTCATGTAGAAAATAACTAGTTTATTGAAATTATTCGTGTTTAACGTTTACACACCGAAGGGCTTCAGAGAGGTGAATGTATGCTTGTATACATCGATGTGGAAATTTATAAACATTTCTTGTCATATCTTGAGGAACATTCTGCCAATCATTCATGAATTATTGCTCTAAATTCACATTTTGAGGGCTCGAACCCTGGAGGTACCTCCCTCCCCAAAAGATCTGGTGACCTTATTGGTCAAAAAATAGTATCAATAGCGCTAAAATAATCTAGCCAATCTAGAGATAGGTGAGTCACATGGAGTCTGGCATTTTCTTGCCGGAAAATTTCTTAGGGTAGCACATCACGAAAACTAAGGCAATCAGAAGGATGTTATCAACATATTGTTACGAATATTGTGTAATTAATGCTTAAAATAGTGTTAATAACTTGTAACTAGATGTTTAATACATTAAAATTACTTTCTGTTGTATTTATTTTATGATAATAATTGTAATATTTGCAAACAACGCTGCCCTTTACGTTATAATGGCTTTCCAATCAAAATATAATTGCAAAATGTTGGCGATACATCCAAATTGGCATTATTTTGGTGACCAAATTAGGCACGTTGGCGGGTTATCAATCATTTTTGGCGACTTGGCTATCATATGAATGCTTCTGGAAAATTTTTGGAGAAATCTATTAATTTCACGATCTATGAGAAAAGGATCTGTAGAGAATGATCTATTCAGCCAGTAAATAGAAATCGCTTGCTGAAACTGAGTTAGTATTTTTTGGCTGTTGAAGAGTTGCTACGATTGAGTACTTTCTTTCAAATACATTACATATTTGTATTTTTAGTCATTGATATTTGTGTCTGAGCACCGGAGAAGTGTGGGGAACTTTCTGGGATTTAATTTAGGACTTTCTCTGCTATATCCTATACTTTACGAATTGCTTATCAACAATAAATTTCATCTTTCATAAGGAACTATTTTGCTCTTTGAGACTGATTGCAGAAAATCCGCGAAACCCGATCTACTTAACAATATCGTTGAACAGTTCAAATCATACACAGGATGATTAGAAGCAACTAGCTCCCATAAGAAATACCAGCACTTCCCATTATCACACCAGATGTAATAAGTTTCTACGAAGCAGGTCGCCATTACTAGGATGCTAGTAAAGTGCTGCGCTAATGAGCTCGCTGTTAAGGTTGAATCACTCCTATGAAAGGCTGCGTTGGGGCAACGTTGGGATGCTCGTGGGTGTGAATCTTTATAGGTCACAGAGTATGTGTGAGAGAGAGTCCATTAGAATGTATTGAAGCGTTGTAGAATGCTGAAGCCCGTAGAAGTGTCTCTCTGACGTTTGTGAAGCTTCTCAGTGTCTCAAGAGTCTCTGGGTTTCCGTTTATCTGTATTTAAATAAAGTCGTCCCCTTTAAAATTTATAAAAAATTTTTTTGGCATCATGGGATTTAATTCGGCGTTGGTTATCCCCTAACGCGGTGGAAATTTGATGAAATTGGGGGTAACGGGTTTGACTCTCTTTGGCGATAAGGGAGGTCAGGTTGACTTGCCCGTGGGAACATAAGCATCGTAGTGTCCGGTCTTAGATATTTTCCCACGCGAAACTCCATGACCGTTGAGATGTCACGAGTTCCCAAACAGAAAGGGGTTTTGGAGGAGACCACGCAAGGTTTTATGCCTATGTAAAAAAAAGGGACTGTTGGAATGGCCTATCCTTACTCGGACCGAATGATCATCTGCTCCAAAAACTAAAACAAAATACATAGCTGAACTGAATAACTACTGAATGCAATATCGTTCACCTAGTGGTCATGAGGATCTCTGCTACGACACCCTCTTGGACCAGGGATGGCAAACTGTTTCGTTCACGAGCCAAAAATCAAAAAAAAGAAAAGTTTGGTGGGCCAAGATAAATTTTTCTAAAGTTTTAAAAACAATATACAAGTATTACAATTTAGATATGTTAAAGAGATGAATGAAGTTGTGATTTCCTTTTTAAGATTTTCATTCATAACCTTACGCTTTCCATCGCCCGGGGGGGTGTGTAGAGCCCAGTAAAGATCAGCCATTTTTCAATTGAAACACTTTTATTGCCTTTTTCTTTTATTCAATTCCTACTATTAGCTCTCACTCTCTCTATATTTATTTATTTATTTATCTTGGTGGAATTTTCAATCGTTAATAAAATACATTTTAAAACGCTGAATTGAGCTGAAATTTAATATACAGGATCATTTTGGAATGACAATACAATAATTTAATTATAATTAATAAAATTAAATTTGGATTAAAAATTATTTAAAAATTACAAATACAGCCCGTTGGCGATTTAAACGACCCTTTGGCTTTGAAAAACGAAAGGTTTTTTTCACGTGTTAAAGCATTAAATTGACTGAAATTTAAAAAAGGACAATACAATACTTTAATGATAATTAAAAACTAATTACCCTTTTTAATGTTTGATTCTGTCCTATGTATGTACATATTTATATTAATTTTAACTATTTAATAAAAAGTAGCTAAAATAAAATTTTTCGTTGTTGATCTAAGTAGGAATTGACTTAAAAACTATTTTTTATATTACTTGTTAGTTTTTAAAAAAACTGAGAATGCGCTTTAATAATTAAACCCAAGGAGCAATCAATCTTATTAATTTAATTAAAATAGAAATAAGAACACTTATCTAATCTCTGGCACTCTTGCTTCAACACTTGCTTAAAGCTTTCTTCTGTAATTAATTATACTAAGTACGACCACTAATCACTAATACTATGCTTTCTTCCTTTTCTCAATTTTCAACCATAATTCACCCAACTCAACTAGCACTTAAATAGAAGCTCGTTTTCATAAAACCAAGTCACCTTCTACGGAAAGCGGTTTTCGACTAAAATCAATGTTAAAAAGAGTATTTTACCCAAGAGGATTAGTAGAAACCATTACAATCTTAGTCTCAAAAATTTTTGTCTGGACATAAAACATCAAAACTTGAGCATGCATTGTTTCCCCATTCCCTCCTCTCCACTGACATCTTTATTATTTTTAGCAATATTATACGCTACAATGTAACTTGCATGTGCATCTGCTTCTTGATTTCTTTTACCTTCTTGGGAAAAAAATTTTTGTTACGGATAATTTTTACAAACTCTCCATTTTGTTTTCTTTCATATTCGGACATTGCTTTTTAATTGAAAACTGTCTGTGCTTCCTGTTTCCATCATTTTATGTTTTGTAGAACAAGATTAGAGAAAGTAAAAAGATCATTAGTCCTTTGAAAAAATAAAGAAAAAAATAACATTTAAATATAAAGTAGAAAAAAGATGCATGTATAATATCATAGATACATATTTCTTTTAATCTGCCTCGCACCGACAAATTATAATTCTATCCGGTCCCCGGATAGAAGAGAGTTTGCACATCCTTGCCCTGGATGATACTGCTAATAGGATTATTAAAAAATAAGTGCATTTTATAAAATGCTATACAAAAGTTCATTTTAAAGTATTTTTATTATAATACATTTACTTTTAGTGTCGACAGGGTGATGTAGGTTGGTTTGTCACTGACCTTCTGTACCCAATGTTACGGGTTCATTCTCTGCCCAAGTCGATGGCTTTTCATGATGCAGAAAATCGGCAGCGGCCATATCGTTTGATTATACGGCATGTAAAAGATCCTAGAGGTATTCTAGGCAAAGTTAAATCCAAGTACAGGTTCGTATCGTCAGAGCTCAGGTGCCTCCCTCTAGGTCAAAATTACCTTCGGTGATTGGTATCCGCCAATATGGCGCCGCACTAAAAAGAGATACCAGCTTTTGGTGATGTACTAGGTAGATTGATGAACTCTGTTAATAACTGTTTATAATCTGCCATTAAAAATAAAAAACATTTACTTTAAGATTTACTTGAAATAGATTAAGACATTTAACAAGTAATTTATTTAAAATTATTTTACAGAAAATGGTATATTTCACATAATTTGATAAAGAGACCAGGACACATAATTTAATAAATTTCATTTCAAAAAATATTCTATCGAATTAAAGGTAATGAAGTGTTTTGCATTTAAAAAAGTTTTTTTTATCGATTAATACTTAAGAATTTGATTATTCAATATCTTATATCATAGATAATGGACACATACGTTTAAATTATCGAGAAAAGGGATCAATATATAAAAAAAATTATTTTGCCTTTGACTAAAAAATGTCTATAAAATTTTGGGATGGTTTATGATTATTCAAAGTGTTTGCGTAAATGGTGGCAGTTTTCTTATAAACTTTTTAAATTAAGTTTGAAGATAGCATCAAATTAATATTTCATTTTCTAAATTTAAAATCAAGAGTTAATAAAATAAGAGTTACAAATGAAATGAATATTGCTTTACAAACATTGAAAGCTATTATGTTCAAAGGTATTTCGATGAACAAACTGATCACTTTTCGCTATATTTAAAATTGTTTTTTTTCCTTAAATTTTCGTTTATTGGAAAATGTATTTGAAACAAATATATCAGAGTTTTAGAACACAGCATAATTATAATGATTATATTACTTGTTAATCATTATGTATGAAGAAAATTAATTTAACAATATCTTTGCACACAAGTAAAAATAAGAGGATCTTCAAAATAATCTAATCTAATTTTAATAAATGCGTTGTAGAAAAGGATATGGGAGAAACAACAATAGTTACTATTTCACAGAGTATAATTTTTAGCAAGAAAACATAGACAACATAGCCGTGTTTTAAAACCTATTTAATGTAATAGTCATCGTTTTTTAGGTTTAAAGCATGTTTCCTCTATGTAAACAAATATTTATTATTTAAATGAGAATACATTTTAAAAGATTCCATTGTGTTCCAGTTCTTTCTTACCATTTAAAGTAAACAGAGCGTGTGCGCTTTTAAGGCCACAAGTCAACTAAATTTTTCTTCCGCTTGTTCATTTAAACTGTATTATTTGCACAAGCTTTAGCATGCTACGAATTATAAAGTAAACTTCTTTCAGTAAAGGTTTCAATTATGCAATGCATTTATGTAAAAATTGTTCGAGCAGAACTCTAAAACAGTGTTTCGATTTGCTCTCTCTCACATTTTTTCCGGTATCAGAAGTTAGTAAAAGGTATTTTAAAAGAAGTGATTTTGAATTTTTGTGCCTGTTAGATCTTATAAATAGCTCAAAGATCACAAGATAAATAAATAAAATAAAGAATATTGCCATAAAACAAAAAATAATGCAAAAACCTGAAATTAATTTTAAAAACATACGCGATAATTATTTTCGCAAAATATGTTACAAGGTATTGTACTGTACTTAAAACATAATTGTGGAATATTTAGGAAAAATATCTAACCTTATATAATTGTATGTGTTGGTGGTCCTTCCAGTAATATAATATCAGAAGAAAAAATTTTGTACTGAACAATAAAATACACTGAGGGAAACGTATAAAAAAAATTTAACGAATACAGATATCAGTTATTTTAACAATATATTCTGTGATAAACATATTTTAAAACCAATGGTAATAGATCCTAATTTGGATACATTTCAATCATAATTCATTGTGGGGAGTGGGGGTTGAAATTAAGTCCACTAAATCCATGCATTAATATATTTAAATAAACTTTGTATTTAATTCTTTTTTTAGAAAATTCCTAATGTTTGAGCTAATTACCAAACTGTTTTTAAAACAATAATTCCTCAATCAACAGAATGCACTTTTTTATATTTTACACCTATTAATCTTTGCTTTGATTCAAAAATATTAAATAATATTGTTTGAACATGTTTCACAAAACAAACATATAGAGATAAAATTTTTTTTTGCATTTCCATGTAAACCTAGTTTTATTGGTTTTAAAAATTTTGATGACCTTCACAGTGTTTTTGAGTATAATTTGAAACTTTAAAACCCTCTCTTTTTTCATCATATCATTATAGAGACTACGGAATCTATTCGTTTCACCTCTGAAAAGGTGTTGTGGCTGGAAAAATCATTTGTAGGTCAAAAAAATGTCTTCAAAAATAAAAAAAAGAGACATTGACGACTGAAGGGTACATTGGGTTCTTCTAAAAACCCTTCGGGAAAATATTTTAACTGTAATTTTAGTTTAAAAAACCCCTTTCCGGGAAAATTTTTTTTAAAGAACTGTTATTTAAGTTTTGGGTTTTTGTAGGTTAATTTTTTTTTTTGGGAATAGGGGGGAAACACGTGGTCCCTTCTTGAAATTACCACAATCCCCCGGAAAAAGGAAAATCAATTGGAATTTGAAGTTTTTTAAACCAAAAAAAAAGAAAACTTTTATAAATTTTTATTAATGTTGGGGTTTTAATTTCTTTAAAAAATTTAAAAATTGATTTTTAAAAAGGGAAAATAAATCGTAATTCTTTTTTAATTTTTTTTTTTGAATTAAAAAAATTTTTTACCATAAGTAAATGCCTATCTAAAAAAATTTTTAAAACCCCGAAAAAATCCTAAGGTCAAGGAATTTTTAAAGGAACTTTTAAAAGGCCCCATAAGGGAAAGGGAAAAATTTTGAAGCACCCTTTTTTTGGTTAGGGAAAAATTATGAAATTGAAAATCGTTTGAAATTTTGGTCCCGAACCAATCGAATTTGTAAAATTTTTTATTTCGTGTTAAAAAAAAAATGGACTGATAAAAAACAAAAATTTCTCCAAAAGCCCTGTCTTTTAATTTTTGTAAACCTTTTTGCGTTTGAAAAAAATTGCTAAACAAATATTTCATTTTTTATGTGATTTTTTTTTAAATATGTTACATCTTTTTTTGAAATTCAAATGAGGCTTAATTTAAAAGCAAAAATGATTAAAAAAATCAAAATAAGATTATGCAAAATTAAAAAGGGGGTTTTTTTAAAATAAAGAATAATTCAATGTATTTAAAAAAAAAAACTAGAATTATTAAAAAAGAACACAGAAAAAAATAAAATGATGCAGCCACAACTTAAAAGCGATTCAAAACATTTTTAAATTGAGAATTATTCTTCACATTATCATAATTATTAGGATCTCCAATCATTTATACTATTCTAAAAAAAAAAATACCTTTTTTTTCTATATATAATTTAAAGCTCAAAAGGGGGGAACCTTGTTTTATGTAATTTAAAAAATTTAAAAAAATAGAAAATTTTGGGAAGTTTCATAATCTGTTTAAACCTTATTTTTAGATAAATTCAATGAACCTTAAAGGCTAAAGCATTATTAAAATGTTCTGAATAGTGTTCTTTTTTTTCATCTTATTATATAATTTTAAAATCCTTAAAGGCAAAATGATCTTTTTATTTCTATATTTTTTTAATTTTATTGATTTTTCTTTTAAAATAAAAAAATAAACGTAGTAGGAACTCTTTGCAGGAATGAAGGACATTTTATAAAAATATTTTTTAGTTTATTCAAAGAAATTAGTTTGTATTAATTAATATATATTTAACCTTTTAAAGAGTGTTTCATTTCATTTCAGTTTATTTCGTGCATTCAACGTAAGTATTAACCATTTTTTTCCAATTAATTATACTATTTAATTAATATGAATTTTAAAAAGTATTTAATTTATTCATTCTTGCTTTATTACTACTGAATTCTTTGTATTAAAGATACTTTTAGGACTTCATAATTACTAAAAAGACAGGCCAAATTAGCTAATTTTCCTTAAACATAAATTGTTCCTTTAATACGTTTTATATAGATAATTTTCGAGGACATTAACAATTTTCACTCGCATATTTCAAGATATGAAATAAGAAACTAATTTTCCGTTTTTTCTAGACTTTTCAATTAGTAAATATGTCTTGAAGTTTTACATTTTCTCTTACTTCTATTAGTATTCAAGGTATTTGATAATGAATTTATAAATTTTATAATTATTATAATTTTACGCCTTTTGTGCTAGATGCAAAAAAAAATAAAAATACCTGTTGAAGAACAAAACATTTCTTAAAACATTAAATTTAATGTAATACGTAAATTTTAGTGACGTCAGACACGTTTTAACGTAACAAAGCTTTGTAATACTTACAGAAATAAATCAACAGAAAAAGTATCCATTTTAATTATGCATTGGATTTTTTTTAAAATATCAAGAAATACTTTTAAAATTTTTAAGAAAAAATTATTGTGTTTAAAAAACTTTTTAAAAGAAAATTTTGCAACAGAAGATAAAGGAAAATGCAATTAACTTTATCAGATTTATGAATAATTTTCTAATGTTTTATAAATACTTAATTATTTTTAACAGTTTCTAATTTTGTTTTAAGAGAAATTTAATATTTTTTCCCTTCCTTTTTTATTTATTATTTTTTTTAAACTCTCAAGTGCAAATTTATTAATCAATTTTTTTAAGTCTAAACTCAATTTTTAAGTAGAAAAGGTAATGTGTTCAAAATTACAGTCTAAAAGTCTTCTGTTAAGTGGTGTGTGGGGTTTTAAAATGGCGTGCCAATTCAGGTGTCGTCCTCATCCTTAGCCAGGATTCAGAATGTCAAGGTCCTTCTCTAGAATCCATCGTGTTGTTTGTGAGTTATAACTACTTAGTTTCTCTCAAATCTAAAGAGAAAATGTTTTTTCTACCTACTTGATCCTTATTTTCTTCTTTTTTTAAATTTTCAATGCATATTTTAATATAACAGTTTGCCCTTTTGACAAATTTGTTCACTTTAAGCATGTTCAAATTAATTTTGTGTATCCCAAAAAAAAAAACACACAAAAATTCAAAGCCGAAACAGTAAAATGTAAATTATATTTTCGGGCGAATATTTACCATTTTTATAGCAAAAAAAAAAATCACGCAATTTTTATTTTAAAGATATTTTAATTCAACCTTGTGGAACATCACAATTTTCTTTGCCTCATTTTTAATGCATTGTCAGTTTAAATCAAGGGGTTTTAACCGTATTTTTTTCGTTCCGGTTTTTGTTCCGGTTCAAATAAAAAAAAAATATCGGGTTTAGTTCCAGCATTTCACCTAAAAAAAAGGTTTTGTTCATTTCCGTAATTGTATTTAATGTATATTTCCTTTTTTTTCTAAAACAAAATTTTCATAAAAAAAATGTTTTTCTATCAAAATTTTGAGATCTGATCCTTTTTAATTGGTAAAACCTGTGAATTGATACAACTAACCAGCATGACGTACAGCGGTGAGCAGAATCGGGGGCATTGGGATTGTTTTCCAATCAAAAACCATTCGAAACCGGTTCATGGTTCTGGTTTTTCTATCCGAATAGTGTACACAAAAAATCCGTAGATGAGGCTGAGATGCTCTATATCTCAGCTGATATTTTTCTTGAAAAATCATCTAGTTATGCTTCTCAAAGTTTCAATATTTCCCCCCAAAATTAATCATAATTTTTATCGCCCCCCCTTCATACAATAACAATGTATTGAATTCATAATCGATACTTTTAGGCTGCTACAAAACATTTTAACCTCATGAGTGCCACCGGCTTATAAAATCTCGCTCAGACAAAGATTAAGGTAAATTTTAATAAATCTTTCGAAGCGATCTTTTTGGGCAAAACCCAAAAATTTTTCCCAAGGCTTTGGGAAAAAAAGGACCTTGGGGGGTTGTTTGGAATTTTGAATTCCGAGGATTTGCTTTTTTTCTTTTTTTATCGCCCCCCCCAAAAATACATCCCCATACGCGTGCCTACATGGAAAAAAGGGGGTTTGGGGGTGAATCGTGTAACAACCCTTGTTAAGGATTAATAAAAACCGTACAAAAATTTTCTAGATAAGTGTTAATTTTTTTATATAATTTATATATGACAAGCTTCATGGGGCATTGGGATATTTAAAGTTGTTCTTATCTTAATAGAAAATTAAATTAATAAAATCAAAAATTTTATATCAGTGTAAATTGCATTTTAGTTTCTATTACCTCAGAATTATTTTTTTTACTTTTAGTAAATTATAAATAATTTTAAATGATCTTTTTTTAATGCTTTTAAAAACCCCCCCCCCTAGGCCCCCACAGTTTTGGGAAAAACTGATTAGTTCATTCAACTGAATTTCTAACATTACCTAAATACTTATGGGATACGAAAAAAAGTAAAATGAACATCAAAAAAAGAAACGAGATACAATTTTAAAATGGGTTTAAATTTTTGGTTAGTTAAATTGGGAAAATATTGATAAGTTCGTTAAGTAACAAAATGAGGAAGGTATATGAACCAAGTAAACCGTATTTTTTTGGTTTACCCCGTTTTTGTACCGCCAAATAACGGTTTTTCCGGTTTTTGGGTTTAGTTCAGGGTTTGAAGCCCCGGTTTAAAATCAAAAATTTAAACCCTTTCCTTTATGAAAAGAAGATTTTGTTTAAAAAATTTTTCTTTCCATTTCAAAAGATAAAAAAATTTTTTTATTTAATATTAAAAAACCCCTAAAAATTTTTTTTCACAGATTGAATCACAAAAAATTTAGTAATTTTAGAAAAGATTGGCGGTAGTTTTTCTATCAACAGAATATTGAATTCGAGAAAAGCATTTTGACGTATTATTTTTCTTAAATATATCATGATAGATGATTACAAAAAATGAGGTGATAACATATGTAATGAAATTCTAAAATAAAATTTTCTAATTACAGTTCAGAAAAATTGAAATATAGGATTCTAAAATATAGAATTGTCGAATCTCTGAGAGATATTTCGGGAAAACTATTATATACAGGGGCCATAAACTAGATTACATTCGACCAACAATTCATAAAGGTTTTTCTTTTTTAACATCTCAGTTAATTAAGAAAATTTAAAAGTTCTATTTTGGTATGATAGAAAAATTTGATTTCCCGTTCGAATTTTAAAAAAATTTAATATTACTCAACTATTAAGAAAATTTGTGTACTTTTTAATTTAAAAATTTATTTTGGAACCCAAAATATAAAACATTTTTGTACATTACCGTTGTTTTTCGTAATTAATATTTTTCATAACATTGCTTTCTTCCATTTTTTATTATTTTTAATCAGGAAAAAAAATTTTATATATATTTTTCATTGAACCAAATTTTTTTAAAAGTATTAAAGAAATTTTTTGTCGATAAAATTTTGACTTTATTTAACATAATGGAAAAATTTTTTTCCTTTTTAATTCAGAAATGTACCCGAAATTAAGGGGAACACAATTTTGCGTTATTATGAATTATTGTATTCAAGTAAAAAAAATTAGAAACTCAAATTATACTATTCATTTCTATTATATAAATTATCATTATATACAGAACGTTAGAATGATATTTATTTAGGCATTTTCGAACATCATAAGAAAAAAAATTTTATTATTAAACTCACCTTGGGTTATTCCCTTTTTCACATATTTCCCTATATTTCTTTTTTAAAAATTATTTAAAAATTCAATGAAATTAATAACTTAAAAGATTTACTACATACAAAACTACTTTCGGAAATTATTACATATTCACAAGATTTTATCTAAATTGTCAATTCATATTATTGAAGATGATAAACATTTCCTCATTTGTTACAGTTTAAAAGCAAATTATATATTCAAAGAGCTAATTGAAGTAGAAATGTCCTTTTAAATATGTATAAGTTATAGTAAGCTCAACATAATATTCGTAGGAAGCATATTAAACAGTATAATAGGAAACTCCGAACAAAAATTTTGTTTTTCATAAACATTGAATTCAGCATAAGTTTGTGGTGCTCATGATAAACTTAAAAATTCCATTGTCTTCCAGTTCTTTCTTATCATTTAAAGTAAACAGAGGCGTGTGCGCTTTAAGACCACAAGTCAACTAAATTTTTCTTCCACTTGTTCATTTAAGCTGTATTATTTGCACAAGCTTTAGCATCACTATGAATTAAAAGAGTAAACTTCTTCACTAAAGGTTTTCAATTCTGCAAAGCATTTATGTAAAATTATTCAATGAGAACTCTAAAACAGTGTTTCGAGTTTGCTCTCTCCTACATTTTCGGTATCAGAAGTTAGTAAAGGTATTTTAAAAGATGGATTTTGAATTTTGTGCCTCTGTTAGATCTTATAAATGGTTCAAAGATCACAAGATAAATAAATAAAATAAGAATATTGCCATAAAACACAAAAAATAATGCAAAACTGCAAAATTAATTTTAAAAACATACACAATGGAAAATTATTTTACTTAATATAGTATAAGGTATTGTACTACATTAAAAATATAATTGGGGTACATATGGAAAAATATCTATGCTGCCGCCATAATTTAAACGTGGTGTTGGTGGATCCTTCAGCAATACCAAGAAAAATTTTGTACTATTACAATAAATACCAGAGGGAAACGTATAAAAAAAATTTAGCGATAAGATATCAGTTATTTTAACAATATATTCTGTATTTTAAAACTGATAATTGATGAATCTTAATTTAAATGCATTTCAATCATAATTCATTATGGGGAGTGGGGGATTGAAATTAAGTGCACTAAATTCGTGCATTAATATATTTACATAAACTTTGTATTAAAAATGTATTGTATTTGTACTTTGTTAAAAAATTTCTAATGATTGAGCTAATTACCAAACTATTTTTAAAACAAGGATTCCTCAATCAACATAATGTACTTTTTTATATTTTACACCTATTAATCTTTGCTTTGATTCAAGAATATTAAATGATATTGTTTGAACATGTTTCTCACAAAAACTACATTATAGAGATAAAATGTTTTTGCCATTTTCATGTAAAGCTGGCTTTAGTATAATTTATATAATTTAGTATTTAGTATTTTTTATATAATTTAGATGACCTTCACAGTGATTTTTGAGTATGAATTTGAAACATAAGAACCTATAGCTCATCTTTTCATCATATCATTATAGAGACTACGGAATCTATTCGTTTCACCTCTGAAAAGGTGTTGTAGCTGGAAAAATCATTTGTAGGTCAAGAAAGAATGTTCACCATAATGTTAACTAAGAGAGACATTGACGACTGTAACGGTAACAATTCGGGTTCTTCTAATAATCCTCTTCGGGAAAATATTCTTTAACTGTGATTTTAGTTTAAAAACCACTTTCCGTGGAGATGACTTGATTTTATGTAAATGTAACTGTTATTTAAGTGTCTGTCGTTGAATATGTAGGTTAATGGTTAATCGTTAAACGTGAAATTCAAGTATTGAAATAAGTGAACAGCGACTAGTTGGTCGCCTATCTTGAAATTAACCTTTTACAAGCCAATGTTCTATTATTGGAACATCAATTTTGAAATTTTCTGAAAAGTTCAATTTTATTCATATTGTTCTGTAAAAGTTATTTTGATAATAAAAGACATGGATTATTTTTTTTTGAAATTGAAGTATTGTTGCTAAAGTTAATTGTCTTTCTTAGAAAAAAATTAAATTATGCATTTTTTTTTGTACTTTTAATCGGGCAAAATTCAAAATTTCATATAAAATTCAAAATTTCAAAAAATATTTTTATTATTTTGTAAAAGTAATTAAAAAAGTTCATTTTAACTATAGTCAGCTAGATATCATAAAAAAATATCGTTATTTTTTTTTACTATCGGGTAGGAAATCTCATCGTTCCAAAAATGGAACATTGGCGTGTAAAGGTATACTTTTTAACACAATGCTGTTACTTTGTTTTCAGTTCACAGAAGAGCAGTGAAAGATTTCTGAAAGCTAAGAACTTTAAGTATGTGTCCTAAGAAGATATTTATGACTGTTGACTTTCGTTTCGGCACCCTTTCTCCCGTTTCTGGACAATATCAAGTGAAATTCTCAGCTGCACCAAAACTGCAGGTGCGTTTGTATATATCTTATTTGGAGAAGCGTCTTGAAAGGTCTTTGTACTTTCTATTTTCTGAGCATTTCTGTTTCGACAGTTGAGTGAATATCCGCTTACGCTGATGAGATATTATTTCCAAAGGCAGGGCTGGAGAGCTTTGGAATATTTTATACACTATCAGATGGTGAAGAACCGATTGATATTTGTAAGTTCTTTGAAGAAAGTGGGTGTTTTGACTGACAGGAAGATATTGATGAAGATACTAGTCTGTTCACCAGCAGATGTTTGTGGCGAAATCAAGAATTTCTGGCCGCAGACAGCGGAAGTACGATATCTCATGAAGACATGTTTGATCACCGAAGAACCTTCAAACGCCCAAAGGGAATGTCAATTTGGGAAGGCGGAATAGAAACTCAAGTCAAATGATAAGGAAACCGTTGAACTTCGGCTGGAGAAAAAGTAAATTTTAACAAAATCTTAAAAACTAGCAGCACTGAAAATATGTGAAAAGTTCCCGAGTTGAATTACCTTATCTCCAATTGGAAATTTATCACAAGTTTATTCCCTGATTATATGCTGCATTTCCTGGCATAATATGACAGGATTATAATGCAATGCAAAAGGAAGATTTTCTGTAGGTATAATGATGCTAAGGGCCGTTTTTGGGTTGCTTTTGGTGGTGCTCACCAGTTTCCTGGAGAAGATTTGTACTGGAGCACACAAGAAGATTTATCAATTACAGTTGTTTCTGTAATGCCTACAAGTAGGATTTCGAAGATACGCATTGATATTATCATTAATAATAGTTGTATCGGAATGCAAATGGGGAAAATTTCTCCTTTTTGCATGAAGAGTGAAAAAAATTTACCTACAGCAGTTCGGTATCTTTCATTCTAAACGGAGTATAGATGGAATCGATGGTTACTTATTGCAGTGCATTTAGCCAAAATGTTCATCGAGGCAAGCCAATTAGGTTGGATGAAAATATGGATGTTGTGTTCCAGCAGTGGCTATCCAAACTCCTGAAATTTTATAATTGAAGCAAAATGAAACTCTTAACAACTGGTTCAGGAAAAAATGATAATTTTTCGTTCACAATAAAAGTCCCCATTTTAATTTTTTTAGATTTTCAGGCCCATTTCCAGTGTTTGTTCATTTCAATTTGTCGGGTATCGCCTGCCTCCCTCCCCTCCCCTACAGCGGAGAATAGTGAAACCCGACAAGGAGAAATGTCCAGGTCACTTACTTTAGGTTTAGATACTACTTACTAAAATGTATATAATGATTGATTTTTTAGAACTAAAAATTCATGATCATACTTTTAAAACTGCGCCTTAGAAAAAACTAAATGGTACCTGCCAATGTTCCACTTTTGGAACATGCTAAAGATCCTTAAAAAAATATTTTTGAAACTTTTTTTTCATAGATTTTATGTTTCAATTTTAATTTGGTTTTTATCAAAATTTAGTTTATTTTACCTTTGAATCATAGTGCGGCGTTTAAAAGGTTAATAGTTGACAATCCACCAGGAATATAGGAAGTAATCAACCTTGGAACTGACTGAGCCATTGGGCTTTGAGAAGGATCTTAACAAGGAGCTTCTACTTCAGATAAGTACTTTCGATAATCTAGTAATCTGATTACGTGTTTGGATTTCATATTGCTCCCAGAGTTAAGTTATAAAATTGTATAGTCATAAAGTGTTAAAGGTAGAATAAAGTAGTTATTCTTATGATCATGTATGCTTAATCCTCGAACCCTCTCACACCCGCGACCTTTGGGTCGTAATAAATTTGGTCACCAATTATCGCCAAGTTGCCTAGTCATGAAACATAAATAGATAAACTCAGAAAGATCCAGAAGAGTCAAGGATGATTGCTTCACGAGAAAAACTTAAGAGCTGGAACGATGCATGGAAGGAATGCTGGAGTAAAACATTTGATAGTGATTCTGCGTTTCATTTGCCTTATGTGAAATAATGGTCATGGGCACCAAGCTGTATTTGAACTCTTTGCGTGATCCTAGAACCTTAACATCGTAATTTGTACGTTATTGATTTATCTTATGACACCTGTTAAAAATGGACTGCTGGAGTAATAGCTAAAGGTTGCTTCAAAAAGTACTGTCACCGGTGAATTTATGTAAACCTTTTTTTTTTTTGCGTTTGAAAGAAAATTAAGCTAAACAAATATTTCACTTCAGCTGTGATTATTTTCAGTATGTTACATCTTTTTTTGATATTCAAATGAGGCTTAATTTAAAAGCATTAAGTGATTAAAAAAATCAAAATAAGATTATGACATTAACATATATAAAAGGTTTTTTTTATAATCAAAGAATAATTCAATGTATTTAAAAAAAACTAGAATTATTAAAAAAGAACACAGAAAAAAAAATGATGCAGCCACAACTTTAAAGCGATTCAAAACACTTTTACCATGAGAATTATTCTTCACATTATCATAATTATTAGGATCTCCATTATCCATTTATACTGATTCTTAATAAAAAAATACCTTTTTTTTTTCTCATGATATAATTTAAGCTCAGTTTGAAGGGGGAACCTTGTTTTATGTAATTTAACTAAAACTTAAAAAATAGCAAAATTTGAAGTTTTCATAATCTGTTTAAAGCCTATATTTTTTAGATAAATCTCTAATGACATGCCTTAAAGGCTGAGAAGCATTATTAAAATGTTCTGAATAGTGTTCTTTTTTTTCATCTTATTATATAATTTTAAAATCCAATTTAATGGCTTAAATGATTCTTTTATATTTCTATAATTTTCTTAATTTGTATTGATTTTTTTCTCTTAAATATGTAAATAAACGTAGTAGGAACTCTTTGTAGGAATGAAGGACATTAAATAAAAATATTTTTTAGCTTATTCAAAGAAAATAGTTTGTATTAATTAATATATTTAACCTTTTAAAGAGTGTTTCATTTCATTTCAGTTTATTAAGTGCATTCAACGTAAGTATTAACCATTTTTTTCAATTAATTATACTATTTAATTAATGTGAATTTTAAAAAGTATTTAATTTATTCATTCTTGCTTTATTACTACTGAATTCTTTGTATTAAAGATACTTTTAGGAGTTTATAATTACTGAAAATACAGGTCAAATTAGCTAATTTTCCTTAAGCATAAATTGTTCCTTTAATACATTTTATATAGATAATTTTCGAGGACATTAACAATTTTCACTCGCATATTTCAAGATATGAAATAAGAAACTAATTTTCTGTTTTTTCTAGACTTTTCAATTAAACAAATAGTCTAAAGTTTACATTTCTATACTTCTATTAGTATTCAAGGTATTTGATAATGAATTTATACATTTTACTCTGGGCTGATATATAATTTTGCCTTTTATGCTAGATGCAAAAATCACCATACCTGTTGAAGGAACAAACATTTCTTAAAGAAACGGTAAAATTTAATTTAATATGTAAATTTTAGTGACGTCAGACACGTTTTAACGTAACAAAGATTTCTAATACTTACAGAAATAAATCAGCAGAAAAAGTATGCATTTTAATTATACATTGGATTTTTTTTTAAATATCAAGAAGTACTTTTAAAATTTTTAGAAAAATTATTGTGTTTATAAAACATTTTAAAGATAATTTCATGAAACAAGCAGAAGATAAATGGAAAAATGCAATTAACTTTATCATGATTCTATGAATAATTTTCTGTGATGTTTTTATAAATACTTAATTATTTTTAACAGGGTTCTAATTTTGTTTTAAGAGAAATTTACATATCGTTTCCTCCCTTTTTATTTATTATTTTCTCAAACTCTCAAGTGCAAATTTATTAATCAATATTTTTTAAGTTCTGAAACTCAATCTTCAAGTAGAAAAGGTAATGTGTTCTAAAATCTATCGAGTCTCAAAGTCTTCTAGTTAGAGTGGTGTGTAGGGTTTTAAAATGGCGTGCCAATTCAGGTGTCGTCCTCATCACTTAGCCAGGATTCAGAATGTCAAGGTCCTTCTCTAGAATCCATCGTGTTGTTTGTGAGTTATAACTACTTAGTTTCTCTCAAATCTAAAGTGAAAATGTTTTTTCTACCTACTTGATCCTTTTTTTCTTCTTTTTTTAAATTTTCAATGCATATTTTAATATAACAATTTGCCCTTTTGACAAATGTGTTCACTTTAAGCATGTTCAAATTAATTTTGTGTATGCACACACACACACACAAATTCAAAGCCGAAACAGTAAAATGTAAATTATATTTTAATAATTTCTGTCTGAATATCATGCTACCATTTTTATAGCAAAAAAAAATCACGCAATTTTTATTTTAAAGATATTTTATTCTAACAGCTGGAACTTGCATCAACAATGCTTTGCCTCATTTTCAATGCATTGTCAGTTTAAATCAGGGCTTTGAACCGTAATTTTATTCGTTCCGGTTTTTGTTCCGGTTCAAATAAAAAAAATATATCGGTTCAGTTCTAGTTTTCATTTCACCTAAAATAAAGGTTTTCGGTTCATTTCCGTAATTGTATTTAATGTATATTGCTTGTACTAAAACAATTCTCATAAACAAAAAATGCTGCCGTTCTAACCTCAAATTTTTGAAAGATCTGATTCTTTTTGAAATTGGTGACCTTGTGAATTGATACAACTAACCAGCATGTACGATACAAGCGGTGAGCAGAGATCGGAGGGCATTGGCATTGTTATCGACTATCAAAATCACATTCGACAACTAGGTTCATGGTTCTGGTTTATCTATCCGAATAGTGTACACAAACATCCGTAGATGATAGCATGCTGAGATGCTCAAAATATATCTCAGACTGATATTTTTCTTGAAAAATCATCTAGTATAGTGCTTCTCAAAGTTTCAATATTTGCGCCCCAATATTCACAATCATAATTTTCATCGCACCCCCCTTCATACAATAACAATGTATTGAATTCAATAATCTTTTGATACTGAGGCTAAAGCTACAGACATTTAACCTCCATGAAGGTGCCACCGGCTTATATAATCTCGCTCCAGACAAAGCATTAGTATTTGAATAACATCTTTCGAAGGGCTGATCTTTTTCTGGGGCATCGCAAAGTATATTCGAAGGCTTTGGGTAATAAAGGACATAGACGGTTGTTTGCGGGATTTAGTGAATTCAGAGGATTTTGCTTATTTATTCTTTTTTCCATCGCCCCCCCACCACCACCACAATACATCACACATACGCGTGCCTACATGAAACAGTGTTGAGGTGAATCGATGTAACACAACCCTCTGTTAAGTGATTAATTATATAAACCGTACAAAATTATCTAGATAAAGTGTTAATTTTTATATACTCATTATATATATGACAAGCTCTCACTAGGGTCATTGAGTGAGTAATAATGTTGTTCTTATCTTAATATTGTTAAATTAATTATAAAATACACGTTTTATATCAGTGTAAATATGCATTTTAGTTTCTATTACCTCAGAATGTATTTTGTTTACTTTCAGTAAATTAATAAATAATTTTAAATGATCTTTTAACTGCGGCTTTTTAAACACGCTCCCGCCCACCTAAAAGTTGCACTCTACAGTTGCGAAACACTGATTTAGTTTCATTCAGCTGAATTCGTCACTATTTACCTCAGTAACTAATGAGGATGCACAGAAAGAAAAGTACGAATGAACATCAAACAGGAAACAGAGATACAAAATGTACAATACTGGGATAATTGTATGGTTGACGTTAAATTGAAGAATATTGATAAGTTCGTTATAGTAACAAAATGAACGAAGGTATATAGAACCGCAGTAAACCGTTATTTTTTTCGGCTCACAATTCCGGTTTTCGTACCGACCAAAATAACGGTTTTTTCCGGTTTTCGGTTCAGTTCAGGTTCGAAGCCCTGGTTTAAATATCAAAATTAACCATTCCCTCCATTTATGAAAAGAAAAGATCTTGGTTAAAAATTTTACTTTCCATTTCAAAAGATAAATAAAAAATTTTTCTATTTAAAATATTGAAAAACCTCTAAAAAAATTCTCTTTATTTTTTCACAGATTGAATCACAACAAAATTTAGTAACTATAGCATGATTCGGGTACGGTATAGTTTTCTATCAACAAGAATGTGATTTCGAGAAAAGCATTTTACGACATGTATTTTTCCTAAATATATCATGATAGATGATTACAAAAAAATAAGGTAATAACTTATATGTAATGAAATCCTAAAATAAAATTTTCTAATTACAGTTTAGAAAAATTGAAATATAGGATTCTAAAATATAGAATTGTCGAATCTGGTTTCCACAGTTAGAAAGAAATTGTAGCATTGGCTTTCATTCCAAACTTCATTCGAATTCAGTCATTAGTTCCTGAGATATTTCGGGAAAACTATTATAGGGGCCATAAACTAGATTAAATTCGACCAACAATTCATAAAGGTTTTTCTTTTTTAACATCTCAGTAAATTAATTGATAATTAAAGCTCTATTTCTGGTATATGAAATTTCAAGTAAACTACTGTAATTTCCTCGTTCGCAATTCAAAATTTAATATTTACTCAACTATTAGAGAGAATCGTGTACATTACAATTTCAAAAATTTTACACATAAACTTTGGAATCAAAGCTATAAAAACATTTTAATACATTACTACAGGTTGTTTTCGTAATTAATATTTTTCATAATATTGCTTTCTTCCATTTTTATTATTTTTTAATCAGGAAATAATTATATATATATATTCATTTGAACCGAAATTTTTTGAAAAGTATTTAAAGAAATTTTTTTGTCGATAAATATCTGAAAATATCTGACATGCTTATTCAACATAATGGAAACTGTTTTTTAAACCTTTATAATTCAGAAATGTACCAACAGAAATTTAAGGGAACTACGAATTTTTGCGTTATTATGAATTATTGTATTCAAGTAAAAAAATTAGAAACTCAAATTATACTATTCGTTTCTATTATATAAATCATCATTATATACAGAACGTTAGAATGTTTTTTATTTAGGCATTTTCGAACATCATAAGAAAAATTTCATGTATTAAACTCACCTGTGTGAAAACGTATTCCGCTCTTCACTGCACATATTACACATATATTTCCTTCAAAATATTATTTAAATTCAATGAAATTAATAACTTAAAAGATTTACTTCATACGAAACTACTTTCGGAAATTATTACATATTCACAAAATTTTATCTGACTTGTTCAATTCCATATTATGAGAAGAATGATAAACTTATATTCTTCCCATTCTAAAGTTAACGGATTTAAAAGCAAATTATATATTCAAAGAGCTAATTGAAATAATAGAAATGTCCTTTTAAATATGTATAAGTTATAGTAAGCTCAACATAATATTCGTAGGAAGTATTAAACAGTATAATAGGAAACTCCGAACAAAAATTTTGTTTTTCATAAACATTGAATTCAGCATAAGTTTGGTGCTCATGATCAAACTTCGAATATCAATGTCTGAAACAAGATTCAGCTTTCAGTTTGTTAGGCTGTTTTTTTTTTTTATTTCGCTTATATAAGTTCATATTTGAGAACAGATCATATCATTAATTCATTTAACTTAAGTATAAACCTATAGCTGAAAATAAATAATGAACGAATTTCATGTTCTTAGTTATTGAATATTTGCTTAGGTAGGAAGAATCAGTTTGGATCATTAAAATCTGGATGAAATATGTTTCAGCAGATTTAGTGCAAAAAGGAGAGTTTCATTTGCTTTCCTCAGATAATAAGTAACATAAGATAGATATATGGTAAGATTAAGGATATTTTTATCTCGGCTGCATCTCTTGGAAACTGAAATTATATGATAATAAGGTGAATTAACTCAAAAACTAAACTGTAACAATTAAATTATTGTTAAATCGATATCTATATATATCACTAGCTGGTATACCCGTTCTTCACACGGGTGAATTGAAAAATAAAACAATAGAGATTGAAGACTAAAGAAATCTTTAATGTGTCTAATAATCGTTTTAAGTTAATTGAAATTAAACAAAAAAGGCTTTTGTAGCATATCTCTGCTGAACAAAAAATCATATTTGCCAAATTTTAAGTCTGTAGGTCTAATAGTTGAAAAAAGTGATTTTTTTTTAATCTATAAGACCCATGTGGATCGAGTTTTGAAAACAACTGATCTCTGCTCAGCAAAAGTAACATGCTTTCTAAATTTCAAAGTTGTAGGTTTATCAATTAGTAAAAGGGATTTTTTTAAGTATATAAAATATAAAACGCACTTTGAACCCCATTGGATGTCAATTTTTGCTTTCTTCATGAATCTCTATTCCATAAAAGAAACATGCTTGTAACATTTTGAGTCTGTAAATCCAATAATTCGAAAACGAGATTCTCTTTTAGCTGTAAAGTTTCTTCAAACTCACAACCCCCTTGGGGGTCAATTTTCGTAAAAGCCTCTTTTGTAACGGTTATCTTCGCCATGTGCAAAATTTCAAGTCCTTAGGTTCAATAGTTAAAAAACATGAATATTTGCTTATAATGGTACTTAAACCCTCGCAACCCCCGCTGGGGGTTGATTTTCATGAAACCCTTTCTTATCGAATCTCTATTCCATGAAAGGAACATGCCTGCTAAATTTCAAGTCAGTAGGTCTAATAGTCCCGGAAATATAATGATGAGTGAGTGAGTATGAAATAATGAGTGAGTTAGTCGCTTTTCTATATATAGATTTCGCAGTAATAAGACCAAATTCCTTCCCATGAACAAAAAGCTCGCTAAGACATTTCATTTAATGTTAAGAATTAGGACTCATAATTCGAATATTTTTTCAGATATAAAGTACTCAAACATGAATGTATGACTGGCTTCACTCTAAAGAATCCACTTATTTTTATCATACTACTCACTTTTATTCGAGTTGTGTGACACATTTTTTTCTTTTATAAAATGTGTGTTTCGCATTTTTTTCTCCTATACCGTAATGCCAAAGGAGATGCACCTTTATATGTTAAAAGGAAAAACTAATTATTTATGAAATATTTTGAAATTTTAAAAACACTATACTATAAACAAATGCATGAATTTACAATATAAATTTTATAAAAGAGTGAGGCCTTTTTCTGTCCGAAAATGTCCTCCGCGTTAAGTTCACGCTCTTGTATATATGGCAAAAACAGGCTTAAATACAAAATCTACTTTACAGAATACCACTAATTGATGGTCACTGCTGAAAATCCTGGTCAAATTGAGGACCAAGGTGTATATTAACCTCGGACTCTAAAGTAACACGAGAACTATTGGAAATGACCTTGTAATTTTGTGCAGAGGTCAAGGGACGAAAATAACACCTGACTGGCATCTCACTCTCCTAAATTCTATGCCACACCAACTTTGATCCACAAGAGATTTACCGAAGACATCAGCCCCTCTATATGGCGGGTCTTCCCTGGCATCAGATCTCGAGCCCATGACTTCACAATCCCTGCCACGAGTTCGAGACAATGACCACTTGGCAACTGAGGGTTTGAAATAAAATTAAATCATAAAATATGAGTACAATTCGCCCGATTACAAATTTTTGATGTGTATGTGTGCTCGAATCACAAGGCTAATTTCCTTCAGTGAAATCAAAAAGATTTGCATCAAAAAAATAAATACTTAAGGTATCCGTCTACGTTCGGAACCGTGATTTTAAAAAAGGAATAAATGGATAATTTCCATGATATTTTGGTATCGCCAGTTGGTATGTATAAAATTGTTTTCCAAGACATTTGACAAAAATAATTTTTAATACAAAATTTCGGCAAAAATTAACTTAGGAATACAACCTTTTCAAAGATATTTGCTCCTTTTTGTGAAAATGCTTCTATTATAATACTATTTTTACCTGTATATAAAACTCAAAAACCTCTGTACAGAGGCTCAACTATGATTTTCGAAATTTTCCCGTACAGCACCAGAGTTAAAACCATTGAAATATTATTATCGGCGTCTTTTTAAATTTCTCCCCTCTGTTGTCGTAAAAGTATGCAGATACGAAGCCCATTTTCTAAGTTATATATTTCAAAATTCCTAGTTGAGCCTCTGTACAGAATCACGAGCTATATGCAGGCAAATGTTATTATAATAGAACCATTTTCACAAAAGGAGAATATTAGACTATCGACTGCCATTGTTTTGACTAAAATAGTATACTTAAATGTTTTTATAATACTATTTCTTAAAACAATTTTATATATACATTCAATCTAAAACGGCACTAAATATAAATATTATCCATTTATACGCTTTTGCAAAATCACGGTTCTGAACGTAGTCGAATACCTTAAGACTGCTAAAAATTGTTTTACTTGAAAGTAGATTTTTTTATTATTATTTTACATAAAAAATAACATACGTAACAGCGCATTATCTTATTTCTGAAAGATGCGGAAAACAAATATTATTTCGTTTTTATAAATATTTTTTTTTCTAATGCCTCATATTGGCAACTAAATATTTACAGATGCGGCAAGTCCTCAAATGTGAGAGCCATTTCGTTTTGGCATCATCTAGTGGCGGTTCTCATTACCCAATTTTGATGCTTAAATTAGTTTTAATTCAAACTCTCGTCGTGACAATATTAAATTTTCCTGAGAGTACCGGAGCCAAAATGCGTGAAATAAGCCAAAATTTTACAAATGAGTGGAACTCATTATTATCTGAAGTATATTCGTTTTGAATATGTTATATATTCAATACGTTTAAAAGGAATAAAATATTAAAATTAAAACCATGTGTTACAAAAAAGCACTATATTTATAAATTCAATAACTATAACCGAAAAACAGTTTCACACGAAGTTCACTTCTCTGCTGAAAGAATATAATCGCTGGAAAGATCATTTCTTTGGCAGTAGCAAAGTCAGAAGGAGAGATTTTGGGGATAGTTTTGGCGATAAATTTGTCATCAAATATCGATAAGTAACCAAATTTGGCGATAAATTAGATGTTTAGAAAATCTAGAAGACTCTAGGACGAATATTTGACGAGGAACATAAGAAGTTTGTAGAAGGCTTCCCTTTCTTACGTAAAGACAATGCAGGGAACCAATATTGGAACAAAACATTTGACCGTGATGGTGGGTTTCATTTGCTTTTGGCGAAACTGTGATTACTACGCTCTTTGTTTGGGTAGTTCTTGAATCTATACCATCGTGGATATATAAGAGTATGTTTATGTTAATTATTTCCGGTTAGAAAAAGAATATATTGTAATTACAAGACAGTTTCAGAATAAATTACGACTTACTCTCAGAAACAACCTACTAGTTAATCTGGGGTACAGGAAGACCTTATATTTTTAAAGACGGTCTACCACCTAGCAATATATTTAGATATTTACGTATGCATATCCTAAAAACAAGTAATGATACACACATTGTTAATGAAATGGACAGACAGACATCACTATAAATAAATTGGCAAAATAATTTCTAGTAATAAAAAATAAATGCTTAACGAACAAAAACTTCTTTAATAAACATTTTAGATTACTTATTAACGAGTATTTCTATATTTTTAAATATTATTCTTGAAACAGTTCATAAGTGTTTAATAGTTCATGAACACGTATGCGCATGCGCTTATATTATTAGGGTTTCCTACGAATTATTTTGATATAATAATATGTTTACTTTTCTAAAACAATTTTTCTTTAAAACAAATAATATGCAATTTTAATGTTCTACATGATTGACATAAATATATACACATTTATACTCGAATCTAAGCCACACTTTTTTTTCAATTTTAATGCTAATGAAAATCGGGTGTGGCTTAGAATCGAAGGAAAAAATTCGTTGGAAGGGACAATTAGAGCTATTACAGGATCATGTATGTATTTAAAAGTTAATAATACTGGTAAAATAATTAATTATTCACTTCTGATTAATTCTCATTCAATTCCTATTATTAGTTCACACTCTTCCTATATATATAGGCTTATTCTCTACAAACAAGAGATAACATCCAACAATCACATTCGAAAAACACATTATATATATATATATATATCTTGTTCAAATTTTCAATCGTTAATAAAATATTTTTTATACATCCACTCAAGTTCAAATACATTTTTTTAAACTTGTAGTGGATGACACTTGATGTTAATACAATTTTTCCAAATATTAATTTATTACTTAAACTTAATTAATGGATAAATAGTAAAAACAAAAATAAGAAAAAGGAAAATCGCTCGTCGGTCCCTGTAGCGCAATGGGTAGTGTGTTGGATTCCTAAACGAAGAGTAGTGGGTTCAAATCTTACCTAATTTCCAAGAATGTGATTTCCTTTAATATACTATTTTATTGGAATAATTAAACTTAATTAATAAATAATTACAAACACACAAGCAAAAATAATCGTCAACACCATATATAAAAAGGCAAATGGAAAATTGCAAGGAAAGTCAATTTCTATTTTGTCACTTAATATTGTGATTCTGTCATGTGTATATGCATATTTATATTAATTGTAATTATTTAATAAAAAGTAATTAAAATAAAATGTTTCTTTGTTGAGCTAAGTAGAACTTGACTTTAAAAAAATTTATATTACTTGTTGTGTGTAAAATTGTTTTAATTTTGTAAAATTGGATATCGAGAAAAACCATTTTACACTATTTTCATTTTTCACAAGGACTTGTTGAAAATTTGTGGTGCGACTTAGAATCGATGGCTTTTTAGATTCGAATAAATACGGTATTATAACAAATATATTGTCTAACTATATATATTTTAGCTATATGATAATATTCAAAATTCTGGTAATAAATTTTAGTTTATTAATGAAGTCTTCTGACTGGTTGGTTAAATAAATAAGGAGTTTTTCATTCAGTTAATCTTCTCTTCATTTTTTATACAAAAAGGCTTAAATTACTTCAGGTATAGATCACAACTTTTGAATGAGAAAATTGAAATAGCCTGAAAGAATGTGGATATTGATTTTAAGAGTTGCAAGATTACCATATCTTCGATAAATCAGCTTCAATGAGTCGACTTTTTAGTCAGAAAAAATGTTAGCCGGACAAGTATTTTACATGTCTTCTCTCTCTCCTTACATTAAAGATTAGATGGAATGAGGATAATGTTGCATAATGAAACTTATAGAGAGAAAATGGAATTTTTGCTTCAATACTACCACGAGCTTTAATTATGGGCTTCGTTTCTCATTTTCTTTTACGGAGTTGTTTTAATGCAAATACCTTTGGTCATTTCTGAAATTTAAAAAAATATATCTAATTTTGTTAGGCTGGAAAGAGAAATTGATTGAAAGAAATACTTTTTACTATTCTTTGATATATTTAAGTATTTTTAATTATAAGTTAAGGTTTGAAATATAATTTATATACATTTAAACTTATATTTACGTCAGCGTATTTAATTTCCATTTATTTACAGTTAAATTAATTTAATTTAATTTGAATTTTCTTTTATTATTTTATTGAATTTATACTTCAGTTAATTAGATTTATAAATTAACTTAATTCTCCAAAGTTAATGTCTACTAATTTAATTTTTCACTTAGTTGTATTTTCATATAATTCAAAAAGATCGCATCCACAACTCAAATGATAACAATGTTCTCAAATCATGGTGGTTATATGATAAAGGCAATCACGTGATCACGTCTTAAATCAAAACTGGCTTTAAACTAACTTATACATGTTGTTCTGTTTGAAAAATTTTAAAAAAAATTCAAATTGCATAATCGGGTTAAAGATGCTCAAGTATAATAAACAAAAAAAAACCTCATCAAAAAGATCTTTAAATTTAAAAAAAAAACTCATTTTATTCGCGTATTTTTAAATTAAGTATATTTTACTTACTCATATACGTTATTATTGTTGACAGATGCGTGCTTTTTTAAAGAAAGCCTATGTAAAAAGTTACAAACAAGGAAAACCCTGAATTGATTAGTCGGAAACACATGATTGCGTTTACATCATGATTGTGAAGTTAGATTATAATGTGACGTCATAGTCATATGATAATGATAACCACGCGTTTTTAGCCAATCATTTCAAAACTTCATGTGACGTCATAGTCAAACGATAAAAGCAATCACGTGTTTCCAGATAATCAGTTCATGCGCTTCGTTGTTGCCAACTTTTGATCTTTTAAGAAACTTTCTTTTAAAAAGTACAAATGTGTTAACAATACAACTTACAAAGGCAGACAAAATCTATTTTATTTAAAAATATATACATAAAATAATATTTTTTTTATAATTTTAAAAACTTTTGAAGAATTTGTTTTTATAACATTTGAACATAATTACCCAATTATGAAGTTTGAAATTTTATTTAAGTTTTACAAATAGAACAACATGTACAATTAGTTTAATGTTTGTTTTGAATTCAATAGAGAACGCGTATTTGTCTTTATCATGTGATCGTTATGAATTGAGCCTATTGGCTTAAAAAAAAGTTTTTGTCATTATCTTGGGACTATGACGTCACATGAATTTAGTCCATTGAGCTAACGTATTTCTTCCAATAAATATCATCCTACGTCATACCTAAGTCTTTTAATTATTGCAAGCCCTAAAGAAACCAACTAAATTGAGCCTATCTAAAAATCAAGGCCATTTTTCGATCCTGTTTTACATATAATATTTCGTTCATTAAAACTTTTGTACTACTAATGCAAAAATTGTACTGAAGCTATATAAGGGTTAAGATGTTATTACTATTTATATTTGTAGAAGGATTCTTATTGGGATACTCTTTTCATCTGTATTTTTGAAATTTCATAAATAAATTCTGTTATCTATTATAAGCTTAATAGTTACATTACCGAAGGATTATTCTTGTTATACTTTTTCATATCTATTCATGTAATCAAAAGGTTAGTTAAGGTTATTTTTAAAACGTAATTTAATAACTTGTGCTGAATATGGTGCATTTTTCAAAATAAATCTTCTCGAAATGAGATATTGCATTGTTATTTTAACATTTTGGCTTTGCTTTCCGAAATAAGCCTGATTTTTCCCTCAAAATTTAAATGAATCTTGAAATAAAAGAACGCCTTCAAAGTGGTATTAAGACAAAAATATATACCAAAGAGAACATTTTTAGACATGAAAAGGTTTCAAAAAAACCATGAAACCCATCAAGCCACGTCAAGGTATAATTTTCAAATTTCTAACGTGTTTCAAGTTTCGCGTCAACAAAAGTAATTGTTCCAATTCTTTTTCATGATTTATTCTTATTCGAACGAGTAATTGAATCAATTAGGATTCAAGAGGGAAACTAGACTGCAATTAGTGGTGAAATTTTATATCTGCAAATTTAAATTAACGCAGTGAGATTTTTCTTATTGTGTGTCTTTATAAAAACGGGAACAAGTTTTCGGTAAACGTCCATTTATAAAACTTTCGACTTCTCGCATTCGGTAATTTGTTGAAAATAAGGCAATTTATTTATTAAGTAAATAATTCGCTGGAAGACAATCCAATGCATCCATTTGATAAATGAACACTACTTGAGGGTGATTAGTCATTACTTAAATTTGTCCTTTATGACATTTGATCATTATGGCTTTTATTTTGAAATAGGATTCAATTTATAACGATGCTCCTTTTTGAATTATTTTTACAATTCAGAGTACTTACGTAATATACTGTCGGTCAATTTCAACAAATACGGGCTAACAAGACGTCGCTAAATACGGGGATAAGCAACTAATAGTAGAAACCTTCCCTTTACATGTTCGAACGTAAAAACAATAACGATGGCAGTATTTGGCGACATTTTTTTAATTGACGGTGTCTTTTGATTTGGCAATGGTATAATAAGTAAGTACCCAATTTAGATAGTGTTACGTATTTTGTGTAAATAGTGTAAATAATTTGTATTTGGATGTGTAATGCATTTATGTTACTCTATGTTATATTTATTGTAATAATCGCAAGCACAAAGTCGTCCCTTACGTTATAATGGCGATTCAATAGGAACTTGGCAAAATCGTGGCACTAGAGCCAAATTGGCTTTATTTTTGGCAACCATTTTGGCGACTTGGTGACCATGTTGGCGACAGTTTTTGGCAAGTTCGGGACCCTATGGATTCTTCTAGAAATTAGTGGAGAAACCCACTAATTTCACGATTTATGACGCAAGCGGATCTTTCTCGAAAGATCCGCAGGGCCTATAAATGGAGATGCTCGCCGACACGAGTCAGTTTGGATTCAACCAGCGATTAGTAAGTATTGTTTTGACTAGCGATTAGTTAACTTGCCTTGCCCGTGATTACCGATTAGCTCGGCTGTGCATGTGAATAATCTTTTGCATACGTGTATTTTAGACTTTGATAATTCTGTCTGAGTGCTGTTGAAGATATGGAGACCTGGAATTTATTCTGTGAATTCTGCTGCTGAGTTCTGTGTTTCAAGGATTGGATTTTCGACAATAAATTATCATCGCTCTTAAAGAACTGTCTTATACTTTGTGACTGATTTGCGTAAAATACTCGAACCTCGATGAACGTAACAATACTTCTAAGCGTGGTATTTTAGAAAAGGAAACGAAAATGATATTCAAAGTTTACTAATTAATACATGATGAGCCAGTTTAAAAGGTTAGTATTCAATTTATGTTTAAATCCCAAAAAAAATCCTTAAAAATTAGTAAAGTTTAGAATTTTTATTAAATAGTTCTATTTATTTTAGATATATAATTCTAGATTTATTATTCAGAGATCAAAGAATATTACAGCAGCCACATAATGTTTTAAAACTTAAGTTTTTACTACATTAATAGGCATCACAATATATTTATAGGGCATCCATACGGTATAGTGGTTAATGACGCTGACTGCGGTGCCGTAGGGTCTTGGTTCGAATCCCGGAGAAGGCATGGATGTTTGTTAGTGTGTAGTGCCTTCGCGGCATGCGGTTACTTTAAATAGCCGTCGAGTCTCAAGCTCTCTAGCGAGGTTGGTGGAAAAGGAAGAGATGTGGGATGCTCCTGACCACCCCCAGGGTGTTCTCCCTCAAAATTGGGGTGGGACCGAGCAAAATTGTATTGTCACCTGCATAGTGCTCATAGTTAAAGCTAACGACAGGGGAAAAATCTAATTCTTAGCCGCAATGAATTTCGTGAAACTTGATCTGATGTTACAGTCGATCAGGTGGTATAAGTAACAACAATATATTTATAGTCTTTTTAAAGTAGCTGCTGAGAACTCAACATAATTTTTAATTCAGATTATTATGTCTTCATCAAAATGACTAGAATAACATATTACTCAAATTAAGTTTTATAATATCAGTTTTAGTGATAAGAACAAAGTAAGATCGATTTCCTTGCTCGTTTCAAGAGATTAGAAAATTATATTTTTTACTTAATATCTTACATATAAATTTAAACATTTGTAAGTTCTCTTGGAGAGTATACAAATAGATACTGTTGATCGTATCGATCCAAAATTTTGCAGGCAGCTTCGCTGATGTTTTAAAAGGTGCAATAAGTATATTTTGACTTTCTTTTGTGATTTTTTTTCTAAAACCCATTTGCTTATGGAAGAGTGTGAGTGTAAGAGTGAAGTATTGCCTACTAGACGCTGTGATATGCTGCCCATAGTGGGAAACCGTTCTCACTCATGAATAGAAAACGATAAATGTTTTGGCGACATCTTTGGATTTCGAAAAATTTAAGAATAGTTTTTGAGAAAATTGACTCGGGGAGGGGGAGGCGTTATAGACTATAAATATCCCGTTTTCCAACAATTAGATAAGCAGACTTGAAATTTGGCAAGCATGTTTCTTTTGTTAAGTAATAATCCACTAAGAACGAATAAGGGGTGAGATTAGAGAAGCTTAAAAGATAAAAATGTTCAATTTAAAAATTCAAGTCCTGCTTTTTTTAAAAAAAAAATCACGAGAAGAGGGCTATAAATATGTTTTGGAATACAATCTAAGCTTAATGCCCTAATACATAGATATCAATAACTTAAAAAATATACATAATCATTCTTAGTTATGAAACATCCAAATAAGAGGATGGGTAACAGCTTTTATTTAATTTTAATTGGTTAAAAAACGAATTTTTTCTGAAGTCATGAAATTATTCCTAGAAAATCAACACTGATTTTAAATATAGCATGTAATATAATGAAGTACTTCCTTATTTACATTTTATACTTTTTATTTATTTTATTCTTATGAAATATATAATATTTATTTATGTACTCTTTTGGTATAAAAAATATCTCATTCAAATGAAACATCGTTTTTTACCTTAGAAAAAAATTTATTCAGCGACTATTAAGTATTATGAAAATGTTTTTCGTACATTCCCAAATTATTCCCAATGTTTTATTTTTTTCAAGAAATTTTAATTTTAAGTGAAAAACCCGGAAAAAGTTCTACTTTTAATGAGGAGGAGAAACTAGACAAAGCATTTCATCTTGTATTACTTAAAAATAATTTCGTAATTTATAGTGTTATTCTATATATTACGTAGAATTCAATTCCACTTAGCTTATACCACTTATTTCTTAGATGAATAAATTAAACAAATGCCAAAGTGGAGCTGTTATAAAAAATAATAATATTGTAGAAAAAATTAATTTGTCAAAACGAAGACTTATGTTACATTATTTATATGATTAAAAATTTTTTTACTGGAGTACGAAAAAGAATTGGATTGAATATATCATTTCATAAATAAATAAATAATACTTTTTTAAGCAGTCAACATATTTTTATGCTAATTGGGTTTTAAATTAAACTGAAGGTTTAAAATTTTTTATACTTTTTAGAATGTTACCTGAGTTTATACGATAAGATTTAAAATAGATTTTTAATTGAATGAAAGTATATTACGCATCATAATGCCTCCAGTACTTAATAAAAAAAAATTTTAATCTTTGTAAGGTATATAACAATTAATTAATAACAGGATTAAAATATAAATGTATTTTTTAAGTTAATTGGAATTTAATCATCCAAAAAAGAAATTACAAGAAATCTAATTTATTTTTATTCTAAATTATTCTGGATTCTTTTTCTGGTTCAAAATTTTGATTTCTTGTGATCGTTTATACTTTACATATCAATGTTTTACTATTATTTATTTTTTACGGGTCTTGGGTATGTTTCTTTATCAAAATTAATTGTTATTATATACAACTTTTAAGATATGAAAAAAGCAGTAATGACATATTAATCTAATTGTAAGAACCATTTTTATATTAGTATGTTTATTTATATATATACAAGATATTAACAACATATAAATTTTTAAATGGGATGAATTTAAAATCACTGAAAAACTAAAAAATTACAAATCAAATCATATTCAGATCATATTGAAAAGTTGCAACAAATAAATAAAGGAGAAGCATCATGCAAAATAATGAAATCTAATTTTTGATTATCCTTAAATTCATCTAGATGGCAGTACAGTATTGTATCACTACATGGAAAATCTAATTCGTTTCCAATAAATCACAATGAGTAATATAAATAGCAACAGCGCATGCTTGAAATAAATAACTTTCTTCGAAATTTAGTAGTAAATAGTTATTTTTAAACTGCAAAATTCTTCTTGGTGATGTAGCAATAGCTACAGACGAAAAAAAAGACACGCTTCAAAGGCTTTCTTTCCCTTTCTTAGTTTAATACGCATAAATAAAATTCATTAAACAGCCAATGTATACAAAATGTTATATGTATGAAAGCATTACACACATACAGAAACTATAAAAATACAAATCAGACAAATCAAATACAAATATCGATTCATTAAAAATTAATCAGAACAATAATTATAGTTGCCACCGCTCCAAATAAAATATTTTATTACTTCATTTTTAACTATTAAACTGAAGCAATTCTTTCGGAGGACATCAACGCTTGCTTTCTTATTACATAAGAAATTTCAACAGTAATAAAAAATTTTTAATGCTTCGGATTTTAAACATTTATTTGAATCCTTTGTTATAGTTTTGTACAAAAAAATTTAATTTGTAGAAGATAAATGTAATCTAAATGAAAAGCTTTTGAAAAAATTATTTTGAGCCTCAACAAAAGATTGTAAAAATAGTCCGATTAGAAGAACATTTTTTTTGTAAGGATTCATATTTGTTTATTGTAATATTTTCAATATATCTTGAATATAATAATTTTTTTTGTGTCTTAAAAAAATGCATTTTAGAAAACCCTCATGCTCATTAAATCTTGACAGAATTCGCATGCTTTCGTATTTGGCACTCTCTACACTCATTTAAAAAGGTTTTGTTTTCCATTAGTTTTTGCTTTTATAAATAATATAGCGCTAAATCAGCTTTTTAATTTTTCGTAATAGTTTTAAAAATGTAAGCTTATTTACTAACTTGTCAGAAGTTTTGGAAAATATATGCAATCTAATAAACGTAATTGTTCAAAAAACTTTTTAAAACAATTGTTTTTAAACAACTTTTTTTTTAATTTTACTTTTTTTTAATATTATAAAACATCAAATTATTTTAACGATATTAACCTACTAGTAATTGATATATAAAAATGATAACTTAAATTAATTAAGTAGTATATTTATTTTATAAGATCTTTACAGACTAAAAATGTTCAATTTAAATTAATCTATTTAAATTTTTGGTACATTTTATTTATTGGTTAAACTTCTCAAATCAAATTAACATTGAAATAAAATATTTACTTAGAACAAACACATTTATAGAAAATGCAATGAATATGTACAAATCGGATTAAAAGTTAACTGCGAACGCTTGGAGTTGTTA
This sequence comes from Trichonephila inaurata madagascariensis, assembly GCA_019973955.1. NCBI lineage: Eukaryota > Metazoa > Arthropoda > Arachnida > Araneae > Nephilidae > Trichonephila > Trichonephila inaurata. The sequence continues at coordinate 2,134 of BMAV01024930.1, read as the reverse complement.
TTAAAATACTACTTAAAGTACGTAACAACCTTGAAAGCAGAATCTGATAATACCTTATTACACAATTACCGATTACATAATTTTCCCGTATGTCTAAGGTGTGTTTACTATGCATTAAAGTTTAACATAATAATACATTACTTAATGGTGATAGTGAAAGCATCTTTTAGTATTTGAAATTTCCTGAAAAGTTATTCAAGTTTGCAAGTCTTTAAAAGTAACTAAGGTTTGATTCTAGGCAATGGGCATAGAAACAAATTAAAGACTTGGGGTCTAAAATTTAAATATTTAAGTTTATTTTAAAGAAAAACAATTTAATAACTAACCCGCGATCACTCGCGCGGGGTGTTCTGTACACCCCAGAAACAAGAAAAGCTCCCTAGGATACTAAACAGAATGCGCAGAACCACGATTTTTTCTGTAGCTGCACACTTTAGGTCATTGACCCTTCAGGCCTGATGTAATCAGTCTCGCTAGGACGATTGGAATCTAACAACCTTCAAAATTTTATCTGGGGTCCTGAGAACACCCCGCGAGTGATTGAGTTATATTTTCGCTCTCGAATTATCTAAAATAGAATACGTTTGACTCTTTCCGTTTTCATTTTTTTTTCAAATATATTATAATATGCATGCATATTTTATTTAAAATTTCAATAATTGTAGCATGAAAATAATATAATTCTGTAAAATAATTGTAAATTTAATTTTTTTTTAAATTTTTCAAAACATTTTCCAGAAATTATCCCAAAAACTCCATGGAAAAGGAAGAAACTGCGATTTCGTCGTCTATAAGATACTGTATCAACTGATGGTCAAGATGAACTGAATTCGATGACTGTGTAATTTCAAAACCAAACTTGGAGAGATAAAACTTGAAATTGTAAATTTTTATAATACAGGCGGTGTTGTGATATCACTGATGAAATGTGCAGTATTTATAATGCATCGCGAATATGTTACCGGAATTAATGCTTCTATTGTTAATCATTCAGTTCTTCCTGAAAAGAAAATTAGACGTTCAAGATTATTAGAGGAGATTAGAATGGATCGTGTGCAGCCACAGGGGGATATGAGATCGAAACTTCTAAACCTTAACAAAATACTCAAAAGAAGCTTTACTGACACAGAAGATATTAAAAAAATCCTTAATCCACCAAAAAAGGGACGTTATACTGTTTGTCTAAGGGTAAAAAATGTAAAAATTACTTTTCTTTGTCTTCAATGTAAGAAAAATATGTGCTTAAAGCATATGAATACAGTCTGCTCTGAATGTTTGGAAAATGATTAAAATTTCATTTTTCTACTTTTACTTATCATTTAAATTAATAAAGGTAAATTATTACTGGTATATACGTTTTACGTGTGGTTTACGTATTAATATAAAATTGTGTACTTTAAAAGGAAAATTTTGTAGGTTTAATTTAAAATAATGTTAGTCTCATTTGTATGCAATAAATTTAATAATTTTATTTGTATAATACAAAAAACATATTGTACTTTATAAATATGTATCATAATGACTTAATTTTATTTTCATAATTAAATACACGTGTTAAAAGTTTGGGGTGTTCTCTACACCTCGCGAGTAACGACGGTAGCAAAAACAGGCACGAGTGACAGCGGGCTAACAACACTCAGGACATGACTTCATTCCTTCGTACCCAGCCATAGAAAGAATCTTTTAAAACCCCAAGAGAGGAAAAGGGACTTCCGTCCCCTGTCTCGCTGCATCCTTCGGCCACATCATGAATACTTCGCATTTAACACCCCAAGGAGGGGGAGAACTAACCGTCCTCCTGTGGCAGGTGGCTCCCTTCGGATTCTTACAATGTATATCAAAGGAATGTTCTCATGACATTTTATTAAATGTAATTTCCGTTACAGCTTCGAGTATCAGAAACGATGAAAACTAATTATATAATTAACTAGCTTTACCCTTTCACTGGGTATTTCATAATGTTGTAAGACTATACAGTGAAATACATTTAACGCGAAAAAACGCTTAAGACGGAATATCGGTTAACATGAAACAATACAACGATCCCGAAAAACTACTATGTATTTTCATGCATTTTTTTCTCTTTACACGAAACGAAAATCACTAAACATGAAGAGATATCCTTTCCAGGAAT
>BMAV01024929.1:5864-16353 GCA_019973955.1 Trichonephila inaurata madagascariensis | reverse complement strand
ATGGACTATCTCATCATGATGGCTGTACCCACAGCCGTTTATCTTTTTACTCAATAGGTGAAGGGCGATCGAGTGATCTTAATTATTCTGAAGTATGATCATAAGAGATGGATATGACACCGGAATTTTCCTTCCGAGTTGAAGATCAAAAGTTTTACACCGTACATGATAAAAAAGTCAAGCTTCTGTTCAATTATGGACAAACCTCCTTTCTCTACATATTGGAACTTTTTATGAAAATCCACCTGCCTTAGTTCCAATTCTGTTCTGTTATTGACACCACTTTCTTATCGAGGTGTCTTCAAGATAACAAAATTAAAAGTTTAAGAATAGTACTGAAATATACTCTGAATGATACACCTTATTTTTAGAAACAAAAATCAGCTAGATTACAGATCTATAGATTTGTGATTTAACTAATGAAAATATGACGAGATTCTTCTGATTTGAGTTCACTTTCTTGTCAAAATTAGATGTCTAATAAGGATTAAGAAGTCTCAGGGGTGTTAACTTTTTCTAGAGGGCTGAAAATATAAACAATATTCAAATATATATAACTCTTTGAAATTAAAATTAAGTAATTCGAATCTTTTACACATTATTTATAAAGGAATGGGGCTTCAGAAAAGTATAAAATGTTTGAAATATAATCATAATTTTAAAAATTATAAGCATATGAAAATAAGAAACTTTCATATAAGAAATATTTATCAAGTTTTACGTCGCGCATGCTATTTTCTAAAATAGTAGCTTTAATTACTAGCTATAAGTTGATTTATAAAGTTAAATGTATTCTTATTATACTGTAGCTATTTTTTATATAAATAGAATATCAACTTACATATTTTAATAAATAAAATATACATTTTTAAAAAATATTTAAAAAATTGCAATATTTTACAAATATTTTAAAATACAAAAGATATATTATTCTTAAATGATGTAGGGTTTAATTACGCTCTATAACAAAAAACACGACGCACCAAGAAAGAGTTGCCCGATTGTACTGAAATTTCATATGCAAACAGATTTGTACTGGACATGCAGATGATTTAAATTTGGTGTCCACTGAATGAACAGTGTGACCTACAGTGCATCGGAACTGTGCACTCAGCAGGTGTCTATAAGAAGCAATTCTCAATCTAATGGTCAAATTTTATGTTGCATTGCGATTTAGGATACTTTCCAATTACTGAAAAAAATGATTGGCTCAGAATTCGAGCTCATTACGAGGAACTGTAAGAGTTTGAAAGAGGTCACATCATTGGATTGAAAGAATGGGTCGAAGCAATGCGGCCATTAGAAGATGCTGGCAAGAATGGGTGGACAGTGGCAGATTTCAGCATCATGATGGTAACCGTTGACCTAGAGCCACAGCAGATCGGGAGGGCAGTTTAATTGCCAGATGAGCTGTCACAGCATCTAATTCGTCGTTAACAACCATCAGACATGCGACTCGCAAGCGAGTGTCCACCCTGGCCATTCACAGACGGCTGGTAGAGCGAAATATACGCTCGCACTGATCTCTACGCCACCTGCCACTCACGCCTGCACACTGTCGAGCCAGATTACAGAGGTACTTGACTCTATCAGGTTGAAATAATGCTGACTGGGGACGTATAGTGTTTAGCGACGAATCTCGCTTCCAACTGTGCCCTGATGTTCATCGAAGACGTGTCTAGAGACGCCCAGGGTGGCGTGCCGTGCATGCCACACAGGCCCTTTACCATGAGTTATGGTCTAGAGTGCCATTTCTTTTGACAACCAGACCCGTTTGGTCGTCATTAGAGGCAACTTGCAGCACAGCGGCTCGTCGATGTCATTCTGAGACCTGTTTTGCTACCATTCCTTTTGCAGTACCCTGACTTTTTTTTCAGCCAAACAATGCGAGGTCACATACCAGGCCCGTGTTCCTATGAACTTTCTTTCAGCTTGTTAAACACTTCCTTGGCCATCCAGATCGCCAGATCTTTCTCATAAGGAGCATGCCTAGGATATAATGGGAAGGCGACTGCATCTATCAGGGAATGCCGGTGAACTTTCCGACAATTGCAGAAAATTTGACAAGAAATACCTTAGGAGACCATCAGGGTGCTTTATTAATTTATGCCACGTCCGCAGGCAGCTTGCTTCTAGGCTAGAGTTGGGTTAACACCTTATTCAGCTCGTTACTTTGTAACTATTGAACTCTGAAATAAATCATTCAATTTTTCTGAAATTTTACTCATTTTCTATTCTGTGCATAATCTTTTGACCCACCGAGAGATTTTTATTTCTATCGGACAACTCATTCTTGGTGCGTCATTTATTTTCTTATAGAATGTAGTATTCATTTTGCTTTCCATTCACCATATTAAGGTGATTCACCATATTAATTATTTACACAAAATTTTTTAACTTAATGATTTTTATAGCTTTTTTGGTTGACTCCTATGTGTACTTATGATGTAAAACAGATTTTGTGCTCAAAAGTTCATAAAAAGCTAGCCCTTTAATTTTTTAAGGGAAAAATTTGAAACTTCTGAAGTGACTTTAAAATGCTACTACTCCTACAAATTTTGACGTACATATATGAAATTTGATTTACTAGTACATCAAACTATGTATCACAAAAGTTTGTATGGGTTTTGTGATAACATGATTGGTATTTGTGCAATACTTCTTTTTATGAATGCTTGTTGAAAATTTTTTAAAAAATGTGTAAATTCTAACTTCAATTATTTTTTAAGAACTTAAGTATTGCTTTGATTGAAAAATGCATACCAACATTTGTTACATGTACTATTAACAACAAGTGAAAAAAATTTCCAAGTATTAAGAACAGTAGAAAAAATGCCTTAGTATTTTAAATGAAGACAAACTAGTTATTTTATCTTTTTGAGATAAGTCAGTTTAAAGTTTTGATTTACCATTGGAATGTGAATAAAAATAAACGTAAAAGTTATCATAACTCTGCGCTTTTTAAAATTAAAAGTTTCAAATTTTGTGAGTTTGTAGAAAAGTATATAAAAAATAATTTAGACTAAAAAAAATACATTTGATTTTTTGACCGATTTTTAACAATTGAATCGTACTGTGTCTTTTTAAAAATTCAGTGTACTAGAATTTATTCTATGATATGTAATTAAGTAATCTAGGAACCCTTTTTCGCCTGATAAAAGGCTTAGTACTGAAGATTGATATATGTATATATAACAAATATTCCACAGTAATGTCATATAATAAAATTTTAAATTAAATGTTAAAAGAGATAGAGTAATTCAATAAATTGTAGGAAGGACAGAAAACGCTTACGTTAGTGCTGATGCTCGGCATATTTGTTCCCTTCAAAGAGTTTGAGTTTGTTTTTCCTTGACCTCTTAGATTTATAAAAAATAAGATAGAGAAAACTCCACACACACAGGTTAAGGCTAAATATAAACTTGATTTTTAACCAATTTATGTATTCAAAGTTCCAAGATAAATTTCATTTGAAGAATTAATGTACTTCGTACGCATGAACATGTAATGCTAAAAATTATTGTTCATATAAGGATATTATTCGAAATATTATTCGAAATTTTTATGAAAATATTTGAGAAATAAAAAGTTAAACTTCCTAATACTACCAACCAAACGATCTAATCTCCCCTCATTTTATGTAAATTCATCAGTGAAAACGAATTATGTCCCATTAAAAATTGAACGACTAGATCACTTAATTGGATTTCTCATTAATTGTGGGGGAAACTCAAGTTTCCAGGTTGTTAATAGTTGTTCTAAAAGAGATTATCACTTTTCAGTAATTCGCTTTTACATACGGTGAATAACTTCACTTATTTGTAACTTTCTTCTTATATTGTTTTTGAGATAGGTCATATAAGCGGAGAGTTTCTGCACTTCTTGCAGATTGTGCTATGATAGATATTCAAGATATATAATAAAGATAATTTCTTTTAAAAAAGGCTTAAATGTTTATGTTCATACTTTAAAATGTCTTACTTCTTGTTACTGAAAAATATGTTAATGTTGCCAAGCATGCTAAAATTTTCTTTTATTTGACATTTGGCTTACATAAGTTCTTGTATTAAAATAATTTATATTTATTGTTTTAATCGATTTATAAGAAATTTTTTTAAAAATTTTATTTTCATTTACCAGCTAAAGTTATTTAATTATGTTTAAATAAAGTTGTCCAGTGGGTTAGTGCGGGCTTGAGTTGCGATCCTATAAGGAAACTGATGTTTGTGGATCTATACCAGTGACACTCAATCTACGGCCGAACGGGTTTTCATAAATGATCCGTTCAAGGCCTATTACACTAGAAAATCCAATAATTCATGAACAATGTATTAAAATGTAACAATATATTAATTAACAATAATTAATGTAACAATATATTATGTCTTTTTTTGTCACTTCTTTAAAAATTTTGTAGTTTCATGATATTTTTGTGAGTAAAGCTTCTCGCTTATGTGCCTAAACTTAAGCAGTATGGTTCAATAACTGCTCCTATTCAATTTTGACATCAGATCCATAAATTCTCTGCTAAATATTAGAATAATTTTAAGTCGCTAGTACTTTGTATGGAATTTTATCTCATTTAACATTCAAGAATTGATTGTTTCTAGATAATTAGGGCATCATACATCTCCATGCCTGCAGATGTTTCATCATAATTTTCCTCTCACATGTTTTTGTCATACGTGATATCCTACACTGTCGACTCTTATAATTCCTATACATTACTGATAGTACTTTAACAATACTTGTCTTAAATTTAAAAATAATCCCACTAAGGATATCAATAACAATACCTAATCCTACGATATACGAGGTGTGACACACACACAAAAAAAATGAGACTGGTTCAATAATCATTGTACTTACAGAATCAGTTCTCCGTGACATTATCACTTTCAAAGTAATTTCCTTTAGCATTCACACACATCTGCATTCGGTGATGCCATTACTGTTAAAAGTACTGGAACAAGGGTTTTGGAAGTCCCTTTAGGAGATTTTCCGTTTTTGCCTGAACCTCTCTAACTGAGGTAAAATGAGGGCCAAATGAGCTAATGCATTATTTTGGTGCAACAGCCAGCCATTATTCCCCAATTCTGGCCTTTTCTTCCCTAATATTTTCATGAAATCTTTATTACTTCAATGTAGTAGCGTTGAATAACGATCTGGCCACTGATGTGAGTAAGAGCCCACTCACATCACGAATTTTGGGCTTTGTTTTGGTCCGAAATCACTGACCTTGGCCACCCAGCAGGTTCATCATCTCTTCCACACTGACCCTTCCCCCTGAAAGCTTCTTATACCATTCAAACACATGTTCACGAGACTTTGTTTCATCTCTATAAGCCTCGGTTAGTATTTGAAATGTTTCCGTGGTTGATTTCTAAAGTTTCACAAGAAACTTGTTGAATCAACAATTTTCCGGCAGAATGCAGTTACGAGTGTTCACTCAATAACGCAGTACTTCCAACTGGCGTGATCGATTAAGTCGAAACTGGCCACATGGGGAAAGGAAGGGTGTTGGATGACGTCTCCAAAACAGTTGCTGCCAATTACACTCGTTTTCCTTACTACATGCTTAGTCTCATTTGTGTGTGTGTGTGTGTGTGTCACACCTTGTATGTATATCCTTGCTTTTGCCAAGTGCCAACGTACGAAATAAATCATTGATTTCTTTATTTTTTAAAAGAGTACTAGACTTATATGGCTTACTAGGCTATCTGGCTGCTTTACAGTGCATTTCAGGAATTGTATTCTTTGTTTTTTATCAGTAAGTTATGTATGCTCTAGGAAAAATTTTTTTTAAAACTATTAGGAATATTTAGCAAAAATGCAAGTTTTCATAGCAAAATGGTATCTGCTTATGGATAATAAGGCACTAACCAGGAAGCTATTTATATCATTCGACCTTTTTCCCATTTCTTGAAAACTTGAGTAAATAGTTCCATAACTTTCATTACAAGACTTGCACAAAAAATCCATTTTTATAGAGTTCCCCATGAAATGGTGGTGCTGGATAGCAACACATTGCAAACCGCCTTTACATGGAATTTTCTACAATAATTCTGAAAACATAACTCATGTATTTAAGCGTAATTTGCTTTGGTTTTGATAAGTTATACAAATGTCAGATGACTGATCTTGTTGTAGGTTCTTAGTACTGCAATTTTTTTCATTATAAGCCGGTACAGTTAAAGAGGTCTTCTCCCTAGTTCCTCTATTTTTAGATAACTCCTTTTTTCCTTTTAATTTGAGGACCTTTAGTTTTTCTATACATGCCTTTTATATATAAGATTTATACTTACTAATTTTACCAATGAATAAAATATAAAATGACCGTAAGTCCTGAAAAGAACTTTGTTTTTGTAAAATCAATACAAAGCTTTAATTAATTGGAAAAAACAATTCATCACGTAAGTCTTACAGAATACAGTTCATTGTTTGTTTACTGAGATGTTGGAGACCTGAGCAGAGATTTATGCTCCAAATGAAAGACAATCAGGAAATCTTACAATTTGTGGCAATATATCAATGAATTATCAAAATTTTTGATGTATTCTTTAGGCTTAACATTGAGAAATTGAAGTGTAGGGCCATTCGCCTTGTTGTGAAATAACAGTTTTAAAGAATTCTCGTTGAACTTTGTACTTAAAGTAGTTAAATGAAATATTTTCTAGATTTCCTCACTCCGAACAAGTAAAGAATCATTTTGTTTAAACAAAAAATATAAATAATGCAATGCTAACTTTTTAGATCGCATCTTATTAATCAAAATTTCATAATTGTATTGTTTGCCACTTGAATATTCCAATTATCAAGAAAGGAAATATAATTAAAATTTTATATCTTCTGCTCTGAGTGCATCATTTTTCAGTTTTGCTTTTATACCGTCTTTTTATATGAACAAAGATCATAGACAAATTGAATATACGCAATAACATTGATTTTAGTCTGAATTACCGTTAAATCTTGTGCTACCGTTCTGCTCTTGATAAACTAATATTTATAATTAATATATATATATATATATCGCTAAGAATTTACGAAAAGAAAAAAATCAAATTTTTAGGGTACATGGGAGTTTTTCTGTCTGATAGAAATAAAGAGCAAATCGTCGTTATGGATGAAAGGAAATCGAAGCTACCTCATGACTGAATAAAAAATTCGTAAAACAAAAATTATTTATCCGTGTTTGATAGAGAGAATAGTATAGTATTAAAATAGAAATCAAAAAGTTGTTTTCAATGTTTTATCAATTTTCCACATTTTAAATGCCTATTATAGCGATAGTCGTATAGTGCTTTTCTTTCTTTTTCAATTCCTACAATTAGCTCAAACACTCTATATATTTATTTATTTATCTTAGTGGAATTTTTAATCGTTAATAAAATACATTTTAAATCGCTCAATTAAGCTGAAATTTTATATACATGATTATTTTGGATGACAATAAAGTAATTTAATTATAAATAATAAAAATTAATTGATTAAAACTATTTAGTCAAAGAATTACAAATACAGACACGTTAGCATTATTTTTGGCGATTGGTGTCAAAACTTCAAAAGTTCTTTCCCCCTCACATTTTAAAGCGCTCATTTGAGCTGAAACTTTCTATACAGTATTGTTTTGGGTAAAAATGGGATAATTTAATTATAATTAATTAAAATTCATTGAATGAATCTAATTATTTAAATAATTACAGATACAGCCACGTTGGTTTCATTTTTAGCGACTTGGGTCAAAATTTTTAAAGATTTTTTTCCTCACCTTTTAAAGTATTCACTTGAACTGAAATTTTATATACACGATTGTTTTGGATGATAGTACGATACCTTAATGATAATTAATACAAACTAATTACCACTTAATGTTGTGATTCTGTCCTATGTATATGCATATTTATATTGATCGTAATTATTTGATAAAAAAGTAGCTAAAATTAAATTTTAATTTGTTGATCTAAGTAGGAATTGAATTAAAAAAAAATTATATTATTTGTTTCTATTTATCCTTATGTTGCAGCCCGTGTGAAATAGCTATCATATTTGGTGGCCAAGAGAAAAAAAGAATGAATACTTTGAGCTCCCTCTCTCTCTCTGTTTCTTGGGTTGAAAAAAAAGCGTATTTAAGCAAAATTATACTAGCTTCTGCCATATATTTTTCAAAATGAAAGAAAAAAAAGAAAGAAAAAAACTGCTTATCACACATTTATTTCAAGTTTTAGTTTCACGTTCAACATTTATCATTTAAAAGCTCATTAATATCATATAATATACTACAAAACATTTTAAGAATAGATCGGTCAATACTTAGAATCAGAAAATTATTTTTGCAAGATTAGAGAAAATTCTCCGTGCTAATAAATTAATGTAAATTTCCCCAAAACATTAACTGATCGACTTTTTAAAAGAAAATAGTCATATTTTTAAAACCTAAATTGATGCACATTCCATAATATATATGAGTAGAAGAATATCGTACTGTTTGTTCCATGTCAAAATTAATAAAGCGGAATTAGTGTGCCATCAGAATTATCGAGAGTGAAAAAGTCTTAAAAGGGTTTTACATAAATAGTTTTTCCCCTTATTAAATGAAATTGTAATATGAAACACTAACGTAGATGAATTAATGAAAAAAAGAAACTTACAACCATTACGAAAAAAAAAGCTACACTATAAAATTTTAGTTAGAACAATTGTACCATCATTTGGAAATCCCTTTTCTGAGAAATATACATATGTATATCAACTTTTCCATGAAGTAACCAAATGTGGCTACGAGATGAGTTTGAAACAAGATTGAGAATCTATATTTGTTTCCTCGATGGAAAATCAGAGATTGAAAACTATTCGTTCGAGATACAATCCAATAAGCCCCGGGATGTATTTGAATTTTCTGATCAACTGATGCGCAGTGAATATACTGTAGATGCATGCATGATCAACCTCCTACGTCACTTCAAAGTAGGCAAAATTCAGTAATATGAATATAAGCTGGTTTATTTTGCGGCCAAAAAATAACTCTTTGTGTATTGTAGAAAAATAATTGTATTTGTATTAATTTTTTATTAATCAATACATAATTAATATTCAAGGTATTTTTAGTCCAAATGAGAAATTACGTTATTAATATAAAATGCAATACACTAATTTTCTTTTGTACTTGACGAAAAGGCTTTCATGAAATAAATAATTTCAAAACAATTATATTATTTGTGTTTCAATTAATAAATTTAAGCAAATAATATAAAAAAATTAAGTCAATTCCTTCTTAGATCAACAAAGAAAAATTTTATATTAGCTACTTTTTATTAAATAGTTGCAATTAATATAAATATGTATATACATAGGACAGATTCACAACATTAAGTGGTCATTCATTTTTATTCATTATCATTAAAGTATCGTAATGTCATCCAAAACAATCGTGTCTATAAAATTTAAGTTCAACTGAATGCTTTGGAAGCCAACATGGCGGCCATTGATGATGACGCGTCATTTCGATCGCTTGAGTATTGCTTCGAAAAGTTGGAAAACGTGTTGAATTGTGCCGGAAATCCAAGCAAAAAGTTACGTGAAGATGCGAGAACTGCTTTGGGTAAGTTGAAATCGTTTATTTCAAACGCTTACGATGGATCTGCTGATTTAAAAAATAGTGATGTTGTCTCGGCGTCGTTTGCAAAACCATCTTATGCTAGTGTCGTGGCGCCATCTATCTTTGAGAATGCAAATCACTCTTTGAATAACGTTATTGTCTGTGCCAATGAAAATAATTTTACATCTGAGGAGGTGCGACAAATAATCAGAACGGAGTTAAATCCGAGAAAAATACAAGTAGGGGTAAAAAAGATGAGAACTATTAATAAAAACCGTGTGCTAGTACAATGTGTCACTAAGGAGGATAAAGACAGATTTTTAACAGCGATAAAGGAAAAGACAAATACTCTTCAAGTGTCTTCTCCGAGGAAGAGAAACCCAAATGTGCTTTTGAAAAATCTCCCAAATGAAATTAGTGACCATGAAGTTCTCCAGCTTTTGAAAGATCAAAATCCGGAATTGGAAGAGAAAGTTCAGTTATGGGAGGAAACAAAAATTCGTTTCACCCTTAAAAAATTCGAAAACTCCCGGCATTTGGTTTTAGAAATGAATCCAACCTGTCGAAATTTGTGCCTTAATATGAAGTTTCTGAGAGCAAACTGGAATGTTTGCAAAGTCCAAGACTTCATAGCCATTAACCGCTGTTTTAAGTGCCTTGGTTATCACCATAAGGCTGCTGATTGTCAAAATGGCTTGTGCTGTTTCAAATGTGCTGGAGAACACAAGAGTAGTGAATGCAATCTCTCTACTCAGGTTTGCGTAAACTGTATAAGATTTAATAAGAAAACAAGAGATCCTAATAAAAAGGTTAATGTAAATCACAAACCTTATTCTAGCTGCTGCAAATGCCATCAATTTATGGAGAAACTTGTTACATCTCAGACAAATTATG
>BMAV01024928.1:0-53130 GCA_019973955.1 Trichonephila inaurata madagascariensis | reverse complement strand
CAACTGGAGAACTAAGCCTCGACAGATTTAGCTTGCACCAACCACCAAAATGGATCTTTAGTGACCCAAGGGCTTGAACTCAAGACACGCTGGCCTTGAGTTCATGTCCTTAAACTAGTCCTTCTCAAACTTTCAAAATTTGAGATCCAACTTTCAATCACAATTTCAACGCGCCCCTTCCATACAATAACAATCTATTGAATTCAATAATAATGTGCTTTAACGTTAAGATACAATACGACTTTAATTATAATCCGCACAAATTATCAAGACAATAGTTGAATTTTGTATATATTTTTATATATGACAAGCCCATGGGGTTAATAGTAATTATTAAACTTGTTTTTAACTTAGTATTGATGAATTAAGAATCACATTGTGCAGTACTGATACATTTATAAGAATATATTACATCAGAGTAAATGTGTATTTTATTTTTTGTTATGTCTGACTGATATATATATATATATTTGCTTCATTTGAGTTAACTAATATTTTATTTTCACTTTTTCAATTTGTTAACACCCCCCTGGTATGAATATCATGCCACCTGTGGTGCACGCCCCACAGTTTGATAAACGCTGCCTTAACCACTTGACTATCACGGTTACTAGTTTGTTATCGCATAATCATGTCAAGTTTATTCAACTTTACGTTTTCTGCATCACTACTGTCTTACGTTGAACTTAATACTCATATTTTAATCCTATTTCATCACTTCCTCCTAAAAAAATGGCTTAATTTAAACCGTTAAAGACCGTCCAGTATGCGCTTTCAGAATTGTTCCAGCCTAGAACTTTAGACTTCTTTGAGCAAAAATAACACAATACAAGTTTTTTTAAAACATGCATTTATTTTTTTGAGAACTACAAAATGTTACGTTTTCGCAACGTTAGCCCAAAGTGGTATAAAAAATTATCATTTTGAAATATGAAAGTCCGAAAAATTTTGCATGTAGGGCATATTACACTTATCACACAAAGTAATGACTTTTTTATTGTTTAAACACCTTTTCCTCTTACTTTCATAGTTTTTAGAGATGGTCTAAATATGGCCTTTTCCAGCAACGTCCAAAATTACACTTTAAATAGCAGATGGTCTTTCAACATGTGAGTCAGTAGGTACACTTATATCTGTCTTCATTTTTTCAGGTGTTTTCATTAAAAAAAAACGCGATAGGTCTTTGAAGGCTAATAAATTCATTTTAGAATTCATTATGTATCTGTACAATCGACATGCATTCGTTCTTGCAACGTCAATAAAAGAACAATTCAGTAGGTCTACTCCCATATGCTTATTATAATCTAAAATTAATATTGGTTGTTTTATATGATATGCTTTTTCTTCTCTCGGGTACGTTTTTGAGGTCATAATAGGTTTAACTACTTCCCAGTTGGATGCCAATGTAACTACTTCGTTGTTTTCTAAAAGTATGGCACAAATTTCATTATTTTTATCAAAACAACTAAAATCCTAAAAAATACTCAATAGAACTAAAAAGTGTCATTTTCGCAAAATTATTAAAAACATTAATTTATGAGTATAAAAACAATAGCTATATCTTACCTGTTGAAACCATTTTGTTTTTGAGTCTCAGGCTAGTTCAGCAGAAACAATAGTTTAAAAATTAAGCACATGCTTCTCTCAATAACAATTATTTGAAAATAGTCAATTCTTTTCCTTCAAGACATGAAAATAAAATCCTTTGATCTAGGTGTGAAGAACTCGTAGATTGAAAATAAAATTAATTTATAATTAACAATTCAAGTATGAAAATAAAATTAGAATTTTAGTCTAGTTGAAAAATAAACAGAACAATGTTTAAAAAAAATTATACTTTAAAGCTGCGTTTTCGCAATGCGAGTCCTAAATGGATTAATATAATTGCTATAAATTAAGCACAAAGAAATCTCATAAAATTCTTTAATAAACTTGTTTTTCATATCTATTAAAATCCAACATTTTAATAACCGACAAAGAGTTAAATACACATAAAAAAAACTTCGTTCTAAAACGTAATATTTCTTTTGAAAATGCAAATATTTTCAGACTTTTACATACATATCCTCTAATACACTTTTGATAAAAATATGTTTATCATTCTTGACATCACTGAACCGCCTGAAGATCAACCATTTACAATAAAATCTTTACTCGTGCAAAGTCGTTGCTTTCCTGAACCGTCACAGCTGTTCCTATTTAAATTTTCACACCTTCCCATCGTTCGGCACCTTTTTTTATCAAGGAATCCTTAAGGAAAATGCAGGAAACTCAAAACGAGAGAGAAAATTTATAGTTTCTTTCTTCTTTATGATACTTTTTGCTTCTTCAACATCATGCTCATGATATTCTTCATTTACATATTTATAAGGATCACATTTCGATTCTTATATTTGCTGTGCGTTTCATTCTTTTCTCCTGTCTACTTATTTTTATAGCACATATGCGAAAAAATATCAGTGCTACAACAAGACATGATAATAATTTTATATATATTTACATACATCTTAGATTATATAACATCAAATCTGAGAAATGATTAAAGTTATAGATAAGTTTAAACATTTTATTATAAAAAAATATGTTTTCACTAGTTAAAAAATAAATGAGAACCAAACAATGATACACATTTACAGTTATTTTTATGATCCATTATTATTTCGATGAAATTTAAATCAGGTGGCAATGTTTTGCAAAATTTTACAATCAAAAGGGCTTCGTCACAAGAACAAACTAGGATGTAGCTTGGTTTATCCAATGTTATGCATTTTTGAATGACCTGACACAACGGTCAGCAATTCTTCTGGCTCGAAGGACACATTATAGACGCTAGGAAAACAGAGCACCGCATATTTTTAAAATTATTGCATCCATTAAGTAAACTTTGCAACCCAGAAAGAGTATAAAACCTACAAAATCAATAAAAATAATATAAAATAGAAGACATTTAACTTAATTCATTTATTGTTAATTTCATATAATCTGTAGATGCAAGCAAAATTAAGATTTTAGAGTCAGTTTAACGAGACAAATGTACCCAATCGCACCGCTTCCTTTTTTATTTTTGAAATAAGGAATAAAATTGCTTGTTGAAACTTTTTCTTCCTAGCCTGTAAGTTAATGTCAGCCAACTTCAATATATATCTACTCTTGTTTTCTTATTATGTAAGAAAAACTTTATTTGCAAATCTATGTCTACCCATTTTGTTTTCTACTGTCTTGGTGGACTGTAAAAAACTTTGCGGGTTGCATGTAGCATGTGGGTCACTATTTGTCCAGCTTTGTCCTAACAGATTTATGTCAAGTTGCGCATTGTCAAAACCAAATTATAGCTAAATATATGTAAATATTACATCCTTGGACTTTTTATGAGGATAAATAGAAACAATGTTTACCAATCTCCAATTGGACCACTATGAAGTGAAAAGTCAGAATTACAACAATCATTCAGACCGTTTCCTTAGCAAATCTTCATAAAAGGGATTAGAAAGGTCGTATAGTCTCAATGTGTTGCTTGTGACTAAAGGTTAGTCATTGAAAAAAGGAAAAATATTAGAACAAAAAATGTTATTTTCTTTATGGAACATAAAAAATTGCAAGTACATTTGTTTGTTTTATTCAATTATTTTTAAAAAAGAAAATAGATTTCGGACACCCGAAAGTGTAGAGATACATTTCAGATTTACAATCTCCTGTGTGATTCTTACGAACTTTTAATATAGAACTAAACTTTATTGATGCATGGAGATTATTTGTGTACCACACTTTTTACTTTTAGGCTTAATGATAATCAATTTTGTAAGATTAATCTTTTGTTTTTTTTCAAAAGTTTTATTACTTAGCTCATATAAGATTATTATTCAAAATCTTGTAAGTATAATACTTAATCATTCTTATGCTTAAAGAAATGTATTAAAATTAAAGTTTCTCTCTGAAATATTTAGGGAAAACAATACACATAGAATGCCGAGTAAAGAGCTTTCTTTTTTTAAAAAAATGTTTTAAAGGAAATATTTTCAGATTGTAGTAAATTTTTGTTTAAATGTAGACTAGATATATATTATATGTATTTATATCCTAAATGAAAAATGTAGAAATTTTCAATAATCGTATAAAAAAAGGGGAATCTTGTGGAAAAAATTATGATTGAGAGAATTTCAAATTTACAGTTGTAGTGTGTATAGCTTAAACTGCAATTAAGATTCCAGTAAACAAATGAGAACTATTATTTGCAAACTCTGGTTGTAAAAAACTAAACTATTATTTATAAATACTGAAATGTGAAATGCTTGTAAGCAATTTTTTTCAAAATTAAAGTTTATATAGACTAATCCACACATAATATTTTAAATTCGAACTACACTTACTTAAATTTCGTTTTATAATTTTTTTATTTCTTTACTTTATTGTGGCGGCATTTTGGGAAATTCCACTTTTATAAATCGTTTTAATGGCACTTAAAATATTTTTCAACTTTAAAACAAAACTATTTAGCTCACTTTTTTGCAGACAGTGAGAATAAATACAAAAAATTATACAACTCTTTCACTGTGATCTGTAACAAAATTATTTTAAGTGCTTACAAGAAGCAAATTGCTTTCAGGTTTTATTTCCGAAAAAGTGTTGCTTAAAAATGCATGATTCAAAAGAAAATTTCGAAGTTAAATACTTATATCTCTATATATGTGACTAAAATTAGTTTTTTGGAAATAATCCAGTATTTTCTATCCAGTAAAGAAATTTCTGTTTCAAAGCACTTGAATAAAGAGATATGCTTCACGGTTCAATGAATAATTTATTTTTACAGACTGTATGCATTGAGCGTTAACTATTGAATTGGAAAATAAAAGATATGAAAAGAGCTTTTAAATATTCTAATGTATTAAGTGGAGTACATTTTATCTTGTTATAATCACATCGACCATTTGTGAATTTCAAATAGTGGATTCCTCAATTATAAAACACTTTAGAATAATATTATTTTAAAATTTATAAATAATTGGATGCCAATGTGTATAACGCAAATTAAAAATTTCAAAGAAATTTAAGCATGAAAATTATTTCTAGAACCAAAAAATATTACTGTGTATGACTTATTTAAGATATATTTTCGTAAAAACGTTTAGTACACTTTAATTTAGTGTTAAGAAATAAAGTTTGAATTGTGGTTTCTTAGAAAACAATCAGAGAATAGAATTTTAATAATTGAATATTACGTATTAATAATAGAAAAAACAAAATACTTTGATAAATTAAAAATTCTAAATTTTATATTTCCGTGGATTGCCAATAAAATATACTATCATAAATATTCTCTCAATACGTGTAAAAGAGCAACACAAGGTTAGATTCATTGTAACTGAATTAATGCACAAATTGGTTAATTTAGTCTAACGAACACCGTACGACAGTGTTTTCAAACTGTCGGGCGCTATGAAGGGTGCGCGAACATATAGAAAAGTCGAAAACAAAAGATTATCTAAAAAAATTATTAATTTACTGAAAGTAAACAAATAAAATGCATTCTGATATGATAAAAAATAAAATACACATTTACACTGATATAATACACTTATAAATATATCAGTACTACGCAATGTATTTATAATTAATTTAACCATACTAAGTTAAGAACAAGTTTAATAATTATATGACCCCTTTGAGCTAGTCATATATAAAATTGAGTGCAAAAAGTAAGACTTATCTTGATAATTTGTACGGTTTATAATAAATCCCTTAAATACTGATTAAAAATTACGTGATTTGCTCCCCAATGCCACCGTTTAAATCGTAGGTGAGCGTAATGTGGTGCATTGAAGAGGTTGGAGAGGAAGAAAAGGAACGAATAAGCAAATTTTCTGAAATAAGCAAACACTGTGAAGGCCATTTTGTCAGATTCCAAAGTCTTCGGAATAACTTTATGGATAGCAGTTCACATAAAAGATCGTACTTCGGAAATACGTATATATATCGTCCGGAGCAATAATGCACTGGCTGAGCGAGACGTTTATACATGCTTGCGGTACTTTAGAGGATAAAGTCGTATTTTAGGTTTAGTGCCAAAGTATAGTATTATTGAACTTAATGCATTGTTATTGTATGGAGGGGGGCGATGAAAATTATGATTGAATATTGGGTAGCAGATATTGAAAGTTTGAAAAGCACTGGCGTACCGAATAGTGAAAGACGTTACACGGTAAGCTGTTACGGTTCTCAGTGAGATTGAATTAATCGATGGTATAATAGGAGGGAAAGTCAAAAAGTAAAGGGACGCAATTTTTCCTTTCTTCCTTCCTTTTCGTACAACAGGGCTAGTATCAAGAGCGATTGAGGTGTAGTCGGCATCATTTCTTGACAACGTCTCACTCGTTCTCTCTTAGTCATTGAATTTTATCAGACCTTTCACCATTGCAGTTCCACGTCGTTTTGCACCGAGGAGGAAAGGAGGGCATTTTATTTGCGGTAGGTATGATACCCGTTCTGGGAACTAGCCCCATGTCTTTCATTAATATACCCTTCCATAACTTACATACTACCATTGCATGCAACGAATTATTTCCGCATATTTCACTCCTTCCACAAAAAAAGCGAATCACTGTCCTCCTTTCATCCTTAGTACAGATTGACAATGGAGCTGCCATGTTGACAACGAGAAGATGAGTGACACGTTGCATAGAAGTGTTGCCAACTACTCCTCATTCAATGCTGGATACTAGCGCTATTGCCAAACCTTGGAAAAAGAAATAGCAAAAGTCCCTTCTTTTTATGACTTTCCCTCGTACTTTTATACCTGACTTTCATTTTTGAAGAATTTTTTTTTAAATATACTATGCTGCGAAGGAAATTGATTCTTGTATAATATGAAAGATCGTAAAAAATCCATTGAGAGATACTGAGAATGATTTAAAAGATTTATGAATGAATTATGGAAGAAAATCTGTTATTCGGAGTATAAATCGTAAGAGAAATGTGATTTTTTTCCATAAATGTAAATATGAAAAGTTCAATGAAAACTAAAATGGGCACAGTGGGCAGAGTTCCTCATGGTCTGCTGTGTCACTGAGCTTAGTTTTAGTTTAAATATGAAAATCAACAAAAGAACACTCGTTCAAAGTATATATATACATCGATCTGACTTAAATATTTAATAAACACCTCATAAATGGATAAAATCTTCTTTGCAACGCAATGTGCAGAATATTTTTGAGTTATTATAGTCTGATTTACAACTTATTTTAATTCATAATTGTTAGTAAATATCCCACATTTCAAATATTATAAGCTATAACTTTTATCTATTTTACTGCGAAAATTTTTAAGTTCTCCTCAATTACGTTAAAAGGGAATATTTTAGGACAGTATACCTGTATATGTCGAATTATTTTTCGGTATTAAATCTATTTCAAACAGTTAAATAAACAGCTTCGAGATAGTTCCTTACACTAAGAACTTTCATATACTTGAAGACTCAATTACCATACTTATTTCTATGAGAACAGCAAAATGACTCATTAAAATTAATGATCTTGCTACAAAATGCATTACGGGGTGTGTGACGTGTATGGAAATGACGGAAAATTTTCTTTTTAATTAAATATATTGCCTTTAATTATTGTGCTACTTGAAACGATCCATTTCATTACAGTTAATCACCTTAGAAGATATTGAGTTTTTTTTCTTCTTTGATAGTCCATTAAATTTTTTCGTTGAAATGTGTGAAGTATCAATTTAATCCATCAAAATCCAGTATCAAAGTGCCTTTTGAAGCTCGTATTACCTTTTTATTTATTTTCACTCTAAATACCGACATATAATTTTCTCTTGCGATGGCACTTGAGTTAAAAATAGTTACTGGCTATTAAATATGTTTATGATGCTCCAGTGTTAATTTATTCGGAGATACCTTATTGCTTTACTAGGCTTTATGTTTTTCTTCTGTACTTGGAATTA
Source organism: Trichonephila inaurata madagascariensis (assembly GCA_019973955.1). Lineage (NCBI taxonomy): Eukaryota > Metazoa > Arthropoda > Arachnida > Araneae > Nephilidae > Trichonephila > Trichonephila inaurata. The sequence continues at coordinate 45,180 of BMAV01024928.1, read as the reverse complement.
TTTTATCGATCAAATATTTTGTGTCCAATGAATGTTAGATGAACTATTCCATTAAATTATTATATTGACGATAAAATTACTTAAAATATAAAATGTACTATGCTATAAAAAGTTATTAGCAAAATTGGGCAATATTTTATATATAATATATATAATAATTTTTTTCATCAAATGTTTTAAATTCTTCAACACACAGTTGATAGAAAATTCCTTTCCAAATAAGATAAAGTATGCAAAGGATGGACCGTCGCAATGTAAATATGGTTGCTCAAAAGTTTTTGTGATAACATTTACCATTCATCAAAGAAAACGAATTGTATTACAAAGTAGGGTTTTTGAAAATAATTTAAGGGTGAATGTAATGGCTCTTTCTATAACATGAGTATTTAATTTTTATAGTCGAATATTAGCTCAGAGGCTTTGGGGGTATTACCATAACATCGAGCTGTTATTTCTTCTAAAAATCAATCGTTAAAATTTAGCTGATACTCTGAAAAGCCGTAGCACAGTTTCTAAAAGTCCTGTATGTCACCAGAATCTTCTAAGTCTGACAGAAGAGTTTCCGACAAATAGAGCTACATGAAAAAGTTACCCTTTGGCGTTGTTTTTTTAAATTTTGACTTTTTTAGAGCAAATCTGAATCTTATTTGTAATTCCAGTGACACTGATTCTATCTTATGGTAAGTATTATCATCTGGGCATTTTTAAACCATCTCGTTTCTATTCGTAGTATTGTAACTGACCCTACTTCCATTCTAACCTGAGATAACTCGCACCAGTTTTTTTGACATGTCGTTACTCGAATACTCTAAATTTTTAACATGTTTATTTCATTATAATTTTTTAAATATTATATCAAATGTTAAAAATACTATATTAAATTAATCAAATAAAGTTAACAAATTTATTTCAAACAAATAAGTTGAATATTGATGTAATGTCAACCTTCTACATTTTCAATTTAAAATATACAATTTTACATTTTTCCAAAAAAAAAAACATAGGTAAAACATATTTATTAATAATAAACTTAATTATAATTAATTTTAAGGGCTATAGAAAATAATAAATTATTTTAATATGCTTTATCATATTCAAAGCAGATTGTATTCATACTAATTAAGCATACATAATCTTACAACGGGAGCAACAATTTAAGAGACAACAAAAGAAAATATTTATCATTTAGCCGAAGATAAATAGTAGATTCTGTTTTCTGTGATGATTCTGTACTCTATTTTTTGCTTCTTCTTCCTTGAGTCAGTAAGATTTCTTTTAGTTTTTTTACTAAGATATGGGAATTCTCTGATCTCGTATCACACTGCGGTCGTACAAGATCTATTCCAATCTCCTCTAATAATTTGGAATATATCATTCTGTTTCGGGAAAAACAGAATGAGGAAACAGGATGGACAAGTGAAACATTAATTCCTGAGGAGATGAAAAATACTTGCAGTGCCCAATGGTCTCTTGTTCAAGGGCTTATTCAAATACTGATTATAAATCAGGAAATTACCGGATTGTTCAGTATGATACTATTTTTAATGTGAAATTATATGTTCAGCTTTAGAATCAGTTTGTATAGTATTAGAACAATTTAATAAATATTATATACATATATATATACAGTAGTAATTTTCAATTGAAATATTAGAAAAACTTATCCAAATTTTTAATGTTTCAAAGCCAACGCAAAAACGTTATTAATGAAGAGGTGTTTTTAGCACCCCAGTGTTTAGGTTTAAAGATCATTACGATCTTCTCTTTCAATAATGAATAAATGCATCAAACATGAATATTCAATGATGCAGCCACACAACATAATCACAGGTTTGCGCATCTTGCCAGGAAACGTAGGATGTCTTTTTTGTTGTTGGGTTATACAAAGCGCTCCGCGCTCGAGTGATCCCAGAATGAGAAGAAAAATCTTGTTTTGAGGGTCTTTCCGAACGAAACAGGGGGAAAAATAATTTTACAGATATTGATATATACTGCCTGTAGAGTGGCGTCTCATTGTAGTCATTTGGTGTTTTATGTAAAATAACGAACCACTTTAAACCAAAACAGCTTACCTTTTACGTGTCATGTGTCGTGATTTATGTGATATTTTTCTTCGGCAGACTTTTGGAGTAATTTGTGTTTGCTGTATGTTAAACCTTTGGTGAAAAGCCATGAGCTTGATGTATCTAACTTTCAAATTCAGAATCCACTATTTGAACGAATCTCTTACGTTGAAAAGTTTACTTGTACGGACATTATTTTTGCGCTGTTTACATACAGTTTTATAAACGCATACTCAAGCCAACTGAATCAGAAAAAAAAAACATTCTGGAATAAAACATATGTTGAACTGAACATATATTTTTAAAACATATACTTGTAAAACTCAACTTATGGGTAGGAGTTACTCTATTCTGAAATAAGTTAGTTCTATTAGTGTTAAAGGTGATAATAAAGCATAGATTGTCTCCATGTTAAGACTCACCAGTGAAAGCTGAACATTATTGGGAAATGGAACGCTTCGCGTTCCTCCATCCCATATCTGAAGGTATTGGGGTTGATGTTGAGGGCCTTTATGGGAAAGGGGAGCCCTGTTTGACACGGAAGGAGAAAGGGGAATGGGGCCAAGTTTTGGGGGGTTTGCCGGTAAAAAACGAAAGGCTCAAGGCGAGATTTTTTTGGGAATTGGGGGGGGGTATTGGCGAATCAACCCACCGAGAAATAGGAAAAATTTTTAGAATTTTAATGATTTTTAAAAAAAAAGAAATTTTTTTCCTAAACTTGCACTTAGTTTTTGAAAGAACGCCGCTAAACTTTTTGGGTCATAGGAATATATGCCAATGATAAAGATGCGTGAATTACCTGATCTGCTGTACAAAGTTATTCTTGCTTCAAATATAATGAAAGTGAAGTCATAATGAAGTAATCTAGCTGACATTAGTGCCATTAGTCTCTGGTATGATTGTAATTACATAGCAATACGTTTCGGGGAATGTCTCTCATCGGGAATTTTTCTTCAGACAAAAGAAGATTCGTTTGATCTTACCATGTGTTCAAAATTGTTGATATAACTGTATATCAGTTTTTTTTGTATCAATTAATAGAAGATACTTTAAGATCTTTAAGTTATACATCTATTGTTGTCTTTGGATCTCAAAACGTCTTAAATGTTTATTTGAACTATATTTCTTAGAAGTTTAATAAATATTTGTATTTTTCAACATAGAGTCAATTTTTAAACATAAGATTATACTTCCGAAATACCCACAGTTACATATTATTAAATTTTACCCCAGGTAACGTTGCTGTAAAAGGTTGTAACATTTTTCTTACCTCGATATAAATAGGTTAAATTTTATAAGTATTAATGTTGTACACTATTTTTCTTTCGAAATTTTGAAATGTTTAGCTTCTTACCTTACTAGTTAACAGATCTATGCATTAATGAGTAATTAATATAAATTTTCCAAACAGTTTTATTCCAAAATTGCATCACAAAAGCAGTTCACAAATTTCCTAGAAATTTATTCAGAGGAAGGTAAGCTTTCTTGAAATTTTTGAGAGATATTTATTAAACGTAAAAATAGAAAAAAAAAATATTCTGGTTGATTTTATATGTGAACGTGGTCTAGTATTTATAGAATATATTGAGATAAATTGGATTTTTCGTACTATCAATAAAAAAGTATGTGATGAAAGATCAACAGTCATTGTCAAAACAACTTCAACAAAACTCAATTTAGGGATATGATTGGTGAATATATATATATAAGCAAAATTATCTTTTGAACCCCTCCTCCCCCAATATTGAAAATTTTTGTTCCAGGCAACTTTGTATAACTAACTCGCAAATACTGGTCAACGCATAAACCGATGCTTCCATTCATTATAATTTTAATCTAGTTTTGCTCATTGTTGCTTTGAATGTCAATTTATTATTGTAATTTTGTTTTGTGGCATGTTAAGGTTCATTCACAGAGAGCTAGAGGGTTCTCAGTCAATCAGTAACAAAAAATATCAGTGGTAAATGGAAAGGGAATGAATATTTGAGAATCCGCAAAAATATATTTATTAACTTTTAACAAAACATTTAAGGATGATTATTTTATCACTGTTTATGAATGACATCCTTAGAATCGTTTTTCCTTTCTTGACTATGCTTTTCTCCCGTCATTTTCTCAGCGAAATATTTCAAATATATAGTAAGATGATGCATTTCCATAAATCATGAAATCTTTTATTTTTTTTTAAATTATGCAGGAACACATGCACATGATATATGATCTGAAAAATATGTATTACATTTCAAACTTTTTACTTAAATGTTCCTAATATGTACCTAAAGGAACCTAATTTTTGAGTTTCATCCTGAATAAAGTATCTGTGTCTGATATTTTTTTGGATTTAAAGTGAATTGATGTTTTATTCTCTTGTAATGATTTTATATTTTCATTTTTAAAAAAAAATATTTGAAATACTGCAGTTAATAATTTTTTTCACACCCGAGATAACATCCGGTTGCTGCTTTCAGACTTTCAGACTTTCAGACCTTGCGGGTAACCTATATAGACTATCGATGTCCTTGGCTCTCCAAATAGTGTTTTGTGCAAGGAGAATTCCCTAATGAATGCTGAGCATCTGGAGATTTACCCTGCTGTCACTGGTAACATCTAAGATAGATACTGGAGGGCCAGAGAGCAGGTACAAGCTCTGCAATCTGACAGATTCTCTGATTGTGTATTTGGTTTTGTTTTTCTTTCGTTTTTTTTAATTCTTTGCTTTATTGTTTAATTTTATTGTTTCTCCATGTGTGTTTTGCGTGAAGTGTTTTCACTCCAGTGAATGATGTATTCATGAAGTGTTAATGGTAGAAAAAATCAGACTTGTAGCTTTTTTATACTACAAGGTTTGTCTTTGTAATGTACTCTTATTAAGTTTAAATTTATCTAGAATATTTGGTAAAATGTGTTGATACAATGTCTTTCCTCAGTAATTTTTTTATAATGCAAATCTTAAATTTTTTTAAAAATTTTTTACTTTGTGACATTTAATTAAATAAAGTGTTATCACTACGTTAGTACGTATCTCATCATCACTATACTAATATTTTTGAATTACACTTTCAGTTTTATATTTTTTAACAAAATTTCAGTTAAAAGGTTTTAATACTAAAGCCAAGCAATTAATTAATAGTAAAGTAAATATTTTTTTTTAGCGAAAAAAGATTTTTTTTTAGCCCGTTCTTATAAAAAATAATACATTTTTCAAAAATCGTTCACTCTGACGCCTTCTATTTAAAACATATTGTATAAGAATTTCTTTTAACTGAAATAACATTGAAAAGTTTCAAACATTGAAAAACAAAATAAAACCATAAAGAAAATTTCAGGAAGTAATCTGTTTCATAAATTGTGAAAAGAAATGGTGTGAAACAGCTATACAGAAAGTTTTTCTTCAAACATAAGAATCAGATAACTAATAATGTAGTTAACAAATCATTAATATCGATGAAAACAGGCAGATACAATTTAGTTTCTGAAGAAAGAATTCAACTCAATAGCAAAATAAATATGTTGACCTATAAAAAAATGAAAAAAATAATCAATACGCATTTTATCAACATTACTCTTTGTTAAGGCTTTCACCCAACATTTGTGAAAACTGAGAACTATAAATCCTCTTGAACTCCTCCAGAAATCCTGCAGAAAAACTTTTATTTATAGCATTTTACATCAAAATTCAGCATGATCTTATGGTAGGTATTACTCAGGAAACCATTTTCATTTTCTTAAGGGAATTTTTCTATCAATCAAATGTGTGTCAAACATATGTGTGGATACAATGTTCTCTTCATGTCTATGAAATTCGCTTATATTTTTCATAAAACAATAAAATATATTTTATTAATAAATAAAAGTATGTATATGGTATTTAAATTTATTATTAAATGTTTTCAAATTCCTCAAAATTTAACCGGAAAATTTATATAATTTTTTAAAAAATATATTTTTAAGTATTTTTGTTTTCCTTTTACTTATCATGTACAAATATTTCAATAAAAATATATTTGTAAGCATAATTAATATTATTAATCCAATATAGAATTAAATATATATATTCCTTTATAACAATTAGCTGAGGTCCATCCCCTCTAACTTTTATTTCCTTCATTTAGCCCAAATTTACACTTTAAGCTATAACAGCACCTCAGTACAAGAGAATGAATAGTATATTAACAGTCAGCGAGTTATTTGTGATTTAAAAGAATACAGAAGATTGTAGATGATTTGTGCAAATTCCATATTGTTCTATCTACTTTTATAATTAGAAAAACAAATATTTTTGATTTGTCAAGGTCTAATGGTTACATCTCGTTCGGATAAGTACATGTATTCATACTCTTTAACTTGTCTATATATCTCAGTCATTTCTCAGTTGTATTAATAACACTAAATTGCTCATATTTACTCCTGTAATCATTTCGAGTTTGATTCAAAGGCTTCCCTAACCACATGCTGCGTTCAAATCCCCACGAAATCTACACCCCAACCAACACATAAAAGATTTACCACAGCAGCTTTTATTATTATTGGGATGCTCTTTTTTATGTATAAAATCTTAGTTGTCCTTTAAACGGCTCTTAAACGTTCATCATATGATTTCAAACAGAAAAATTTGAAAAATATAATTCAGTCCGTATCATGACCTTTTTATTTAGAGTTTTTTACAATGAATAAATTTACTATTTTATGAATATTTAATAAAAATAATGATTAACTCCAAACTTTTTAAATTACATTTTTATGTAACTGCATTTTAAACTTAATATCTTTGAAGCATGATAACTTTAATATGCTCTGTTAATGAGCAACAAATAAAATTTTATTAATAATATCAAAATTTTGAAATTGAAAAACATTATATAAGTTTATTGAAAAGTAGAATATAAAAGTACTCGAGCCTTCTCTAATAAAATTAAGAACTTTTATAGATTTTTTTTCTTCCAAAAAAGAGAATATATTATGTAATAATCTGCTTAACTTTTTTGTATGAAGATAGTTTATTTTTAAATAAACAAATCTTCAGATATTAAATACTAGTTAATTAGATACAAATAGAGAGAACCTTTTAAAGATCAATGAAACTTATTCCTTATTTACACACATAGAGGTTCTTTCTTCACGTATACAAATCTTTTCATGTAGACAAGGCGCGCCTATTCAAGAACTTTCAGCTGAAATAGGCTAGGTTGCTGATTAGGAGCTCGCTCTTTTATTCCAAAAACTGGAGGTTGCTGAGATTGAGCTGAGCCTCACCTACAGCTTTATAGATGTTGTAAATGCAAAATTCCAGGCTAAATATCATTCTTTACATATTGCAGTACTTCTCAAACTTTCAATATTCGCGACCCAATATTCAATCATCACTTTCATCGCGCCCCCCTCCATATAATAAAAATGTATTGAACTCAATAATACTATTCTTTGACACTAAGGCTACAATACGACTTTAACCTCTTATGTGATACCGACGAATATAAATGTCTTGCTCAACCAAAGCATTATTTTTCTGGACGTATATATACGTCTTTCCGAAGTACGATCTTTTCTGTGCTCTGTTATCCATAAAATTATTTCAAAGGCTTTGGAATGCAATAAAGGTTCTTTACAGTGTTTGTGAAGGATTTAGATATTTCAGAGGATTTGCTTATTTATTCCTCTTTTCTCCCCGCCCCTCCCCCGAAAAACCTATCAAAATACGAACATCTATGTGGAAAATGGTGGCATTTGGGAGTGAATCACGTAACTTTTAATCTGAGGAATTCATTATAAACCGTACAGATTACCAAGATGTTTTAAAAAAGCACATGGGATCATTGGTAATTATCAAACTTATTCTTAACTTACTATTGTTAAATTAATAATAGAATACATTGTACAGAGAGTACTGATTCATTTATAAATGTATTTTATCAATGTAAATATGTATTTTATATTTTACTATACCAAAAAGTATTTTGTTTCTTTAATTTCAGTAAATTAATAATTTTTTAAATAATATTTTGTTTTTAACTTTTTAATATGCTCTGTCCCCCTCGAAGGGTTCCCCAAAAGGGAACGCGTCCCACATTTTGAGAAACGCTGACCTATTGACCTTGATACAAAGGGATGAAAATTATTATATATTCAGGTTAATGAGATATATTTAATAGTTCTTTTTTTTAATAATACATTTGTATAAAAATAATACTTTGTACTAATTTTCATATGTAGAATTTTCCAAACTTCATGAATAAAAATTATTTTATAACTTTTCAGTTTACTTATAAAATGCGTAAGCATGTTTGCCATACTGGAGAAATATCGCAGATGTATTAAGAATTGCGTATAATCTCTGTTAAAAAAAATATTCCATTAGTGTCATCTATTGTATTGATTCTACTGTAATAAGGAAACAATATCATCATTTTTTATTATTTTCAAATAAAATTAATCAAGTAACAATAATGAACAATGACAGCCTCACGACGATCCGTTAACGCTTTGAAGTAAATAATGTATATGCACACTAACCTTTTTAAAATATATAATTGAAAGTTATTTTTAAAAATGTAAAAATTTGGATTCGGGTTGCAATACACACATCACCTTGTGATTCAAATAGTAGTTTAATGAGAAATGTTTTTCTTGTTCCTATAGCTTAAGTCACATGTTCGAAATACCGAATAATTGCATTTTTCAAGAAAAGCCATCGCGTTCTAAAAAACATAACAGCTGTTGCCATTTAAATTCTTAAGACTTCATCTCTACATCCTCCACCTTTCATCTCAAAGAATTGTTAAGAAATATATATGAGACTCAAGAAAGAGAATAAAAGATTTTCATTTCTTATTTCTGTACAAGAATGTTGGCATCGTGCAAATATCAAAGCGCGTGATATAGCCTTTGTATTTCCATATTTATAGAGATCCTGTTTTGGTCGGTATATTTCCTGCTCTTCATATCTCCGGTTTTCCCTGCCGGTTTTTTTTTCGAGGCAGAACAACAAAAGAATCAGAATCTTACAATGAAGGATGATTTTGAAAGTTTTTTCTTGTCGAATATTATCTAAGAGCCGTCTAACAGAAAATAAAAAATAAATACAAGCTTTGGAAATATTTTAGCGAGTTTTTTCCTTATCATGTAATGTTCCTTTGTGTGGTTCTCTCGCGATAATAAAATAAGACGGAAATTGATTCCAAGGATCTATTTTATTAGTTTACTGATTTCTTATGACAAGCAGCTGCTTTTGTGTTTTCTAAGCATGGATTTCTTACGATACTCTTTTGTAAATTTCAAAAGATTTGCTCTTAAGGTATTCAAGTATCAACTATACATTGAAATCTTCTAGGAAAGCAAAGCGCCTAAAATATACAAAATAGTATAGTACAAATATGTCACTATGATTGTTCTCAGTGCATTATAACACTTACATAAAGGAATTTTGAATTTTAAATAATGTTTTGGAGTAAAACATTTTTTAAAAATTCAACTATATATATCTATGCAGGAGTGGAATTAACTCATTTTATTGCAAAAAAAGATTTGCTTTTTTTCTTTTTTTCTACCGTTTAGATGACTTTTAAATTAATGTAGTGTTTCATTGGATTTGATGTAAAATAATTTTATATTGTAATAAATGCAAAGTAATAATTTCTTAAGATGCTGGTGCTCACTTTTTAAAAAATGTCTGGGTGGAAATGAAATAAATGAAATTTCATTCAAAATATGCTGAAATAATATAACCATAGATACTTATAAGTTTCTGTTGAAATTATTGTTAAATTTTTAACCTTTAATGTTTTTGTTACATGTAAATATATCAGTTTTAACCTTAAAATGTAACACCCAAACTTTTTGTAGGAATTGATTCAACTCACTAAATCTATACTAACTGTCATTACTAAATTTTATTTATGAATTTCAAAGTATTGTTATAAAATTATTCTTTTCTGCTTCAAAAATATTCTGTTGGCCACGTACTCTAGAGGTTGAGATAAGTCATGAGTTCAAGCCTAGTACCGCTGAATACTTGCCGTGTAGGGGGAGGCGATGCACATTAAATTTGTGGAGGCTGAAACAACCTCCGGTTGGTTTGGAAGGTGTGCTGTGTAGTCTTAATACGATGTATCCTTAAGGCTACACAGTACCCTAAAATCTCAGATTTACCAAAAAAAATTTTTTTTTTTTGCAATTTCTTGAGGCCCATAGCATTGTGCAGCTTGCCACCAAATTTTAGATATGATAACCAAATAATTTTTAAGGTATCCGCGTGACTACGTTCGGAACCGTGATTTAAAAAGGCGAATAAATGCATAAATTTCATATTTACTGTCACTTAGATTAGAATACATGCAGAAAATTATTTTAAGGACATTTTAACTAAAAAAAAAATTGAATTAAATACAATATTTTGGCAAAAAATTAACTTAGAATAACCTTTTTTTCAAAATGTTCTCCTTTTATAAAAAATGCTTATAAAATAGTAATATTTGTGTGTGTGTGTGCTCTCTCTCTCTCTCTTATATAAAGTAAAGACTTCTCCAGAGAGTTTGAACTATTTTTTTAAAAAAACGTTCACATTATTTTAGAGTTACAACCCATTGAAATAAATATCAGCTGTTTTTCGTAAATTTCTCCCCTCTGTTTGAAAACATGGATAAACCCACTTCTAAGATATATATTTCAAAATTCTACTTGAGCCTCTGTACAGAGGTCTGAGCTATATACAGGCAAAAATTTTTATAATAGAAGCACTTATCACAAAGTAGAATATTTTTGAAAATTGGTCATTCAATGTTCCTTTTGTCAAAATATTTATAACATTTTTGTACTAGTATTCTTAAAATAATTTTATATACATTTTCTAATCTAAGTGACACTAATTATCATAAATATTATCCATTTATACGCTTTTGCAAAACCATGCTTCCGAACGTAGTCGGATACTTTACGATATGTGAAGTTTTCTGAGCTTAGGTTTTGATTTCAATTTCCTTTTAAAGCGTTTTTCCACATTTAAGTTGAAGTAATTAAAAATATTTTTGAGTTTAATGAACTATTTAAGTGTGAAATCATTATAACCTTCAATTTTCTTTACTAAAATCCTTTCTGCTTGAATATGTTTTGAATTTTTTGAGTTCTCATAATTAATTTATTCTGACTGATTTAAAGACCAATTTTTATTTTAAAAAATAGTTTAAATAATATATAAACTAGGAGCTTTAGCATCATTTTTTTCCATAGTTTACAAAATGTGATATATATAATATATATAAACAAAACATTCTCAGGTTGCCATGATAAACAATAATTTGAGGGGATATGGAATACTACTCTAAAAATGATAAATCTAACAACACCTTTACCTGATACTGTTATTAGACTTCCGCATGCGCGCGAATACACAAGTACTGCATATAAAACTGAATATTTCCATCGTTTAAAAAACTCCATTACACAGTATACATACTGTAGTACTCTATTATAATACTTTAAAGCCGTGCAATAATTTCTCAAAACTTGCTAAACTGCCCTAATTTAAAACTGAAAAAATTCATTTTTATGCGCAAACCTGGCGATTTTAGCTTAATTTAGTAGCATTATTATTGCGTTCATAAATAATTTGAGTTTCAAAACACTTATGAAAATATTAGGTTAAGATTACGCCGAATAATCTGTCGTAACAAATGCTATCAATATTATGCAAAAATATATTTTGAATTACAAAAAATGTTTTCATTCATATTTAATTATATTTAGAGTTTTAAGGTAGAAAATACATTAGGAAATAAAACGTATTAAAAATTATAGCTTTTCGGATACTATACGTTTTTGTTTGATGCATTTACAAACTTTAAATGCGTTTTTTCAGACTTTTGGTCTGCTCAAGATAGAATCTTGAAATCTTTTGTTTTTACTCCCAATCACACACACACATATACTCTATAAAAATAAGTATGGGTTTAAGTCTGATATTTCTAGTTCTTTTTTTAAAAAATTAGAAATTTGATATTTTAAAAAAATTTGTGTTTTTTCCAGGTTTAGCTAGAAAAATAATTACTAAAAATGAACAAGGATCAGATTTTTCAAATTCATACTAACTTTTGTTTACAATAAAATTTTGGAAACATAAATCACTTAAAATGACTAAAAAACTTTAAAAATCGAGCATTTATCAGGGTTTGAAAAATTGTAAAATAATGGCTGGTCAAACTGACTTTTTACTTACAGAATCAGCTTAATATAATCTAAACATAAATAATTTTTACTATTACTGTCTCCCCAAAGCAAAATGTTTTGAAAAGGGTACTGTGTAGTCTTAACATGCAATGGGGTCGCGGTGAGTGAGTGAGGGAATATTAACGTCGAACTGTTCAGCTACACGAGGGCTTTGGACGACGGATCACGTAATTTTGTACCATGGTCAAGTGACGTGGACGACAGCAGAGCTGGCACCCCCTCTCCTAACTACCACACCACACCAACGGGAGGACGTTTCAGCTCTTGACAGATTTAGCGTGCATCGCTGCCCTACACGGCGGGTCTTTAGTGGTACTGGGCTTGAACTCATGACTTGCCTGCCATGATCCGATACCTTGATTACTGGGCTACCGCAGCCCTATGGGGTCGCGGTAGCCAGTATTCAATGGACTCGTGAATGGCAAGACATGAGTTCGTGCCATGTACCATCGAAGACCATCCGTGTAGGGTTGCGATGCCTGTAAAATCTGTCAAATCTCAAACGTCCTTTCATTGATGTAGTGTGGAAATTAGGAGATGGGGTGGCAGCTCTAGTGTCGTCCTCGTCACTTGACCACGGTTCAAAATTACGAGTTCCGTAGCCAAAAGCCCTCGAATAGTGTGACGTTAATATTCACTCACTTTCTCAAAAATATTTCGAACAAAAGTATCGGATGTATTACTATTTGGATTGAATGATTGTGTGTTATATATATATTAAAATAAAAAACATTCATTTTTTTTTATTTATTATCACCAAAAAATCCAAGTTCTAATCTTTTACACATTGAAATGTTATTTTATTTTAGAAATTATTTAGAATGTGGACAAAAAACAATTAATTTCTATAAAATTCAGAATCTATGGAATTTTATAGAATTTCTAACTTTATTATAATGAATAAATATAATTTGAAAATATTTCTTACATTATTAATACTATTTGGATTGAACTGATTGTTATTGAAATAAAAAACATTTTTTTTTTTTTATATTTATTATCACCAAAAAATCCAAATGGTGGATTTAAGGAATTGCGAGAATACGCTCGTAGAAAATAATTTTTCTTCCTTTAAAAAAAAAAAAAATTTTAAAAAGAGATTAAAAAATTTCCCAAACATTTTTCCCCCAAAAAATTTTTTTCCGGAAATTTAAATAGAATATTAGGATTTTTTATTTAATGGGTGATATTTTCCCAAAAAAAGATAAAATTTTAAAGGTACAGTTAAAAAAAAATTTAGAATTTCTTTTTTTACCTTCCTACCAAGTTAAATACGCTTTGATATTAACTCGATTTTTCATTATTTAATTTTTAAAAAAAAAAATATTTGAATGAATGCTGAAAAATATTCAGAAATTTCTCGTCGGAAATATTTTCTAGAATTAATGCATTTTGGAAATTTATTTATTCATGGTAAAATATATATTCCAAAAATGATTAGAATTCAAATGCAAATATAGTAAAAGGAATTAAAATTTGATCTCACTCAATTAATTCGTAATGAATCAGGAATGATAACACAGAGAGATTCTTTATATATAATATTAGATTTAGAATAATCTGATTTAAGTTGTTTTGTTGTCGTGTGTTTATTACTGTGGGATACATACCAAAGAGAGACGTGAGATAGATGAACAGAAACGCAGAAAAATAAACATTTTTATTACAAACGATAATCCCAGCAAAAAACAGAAGATGTACGCTGCTTTCCTTTCGAGACGCCTTAGTTTTACATCCATGCTTTACTCGGGATTCTAACCCAAACCCACTCGATTTCAAGCCGAATATCATAGCCACCATAACGGGTGGAGCGGTGTCTGGTTTATGTAAGAAGATAATTTACATTTAACTTACGGTGAGGTATTCTCAGAACAATTACCTCATTTTACAAATGACGTCCTCGGTTCCTAAACACAGATTTTAAGCTTGTTGACTGGTCAATTTTAATATATGTTGCTGTTTAAGGTAATACAAGGGCTACTAACAACAGACCTTGTAATGGGTTCTATTCCGGTTTTCTACTAATCCTCTTGAGGTTAAAATTCTTTAACTGTGTTATTAGCTTAAAAAACTTTAGCTGGCTCTGCGGCGTAGTTGGTTTGTCGATGACTTCTGCACCTTCGGTTGTAGGTTCGATCCCGGCCCAAGTCGGTGGATTTTCAAGATAGACATCATTGATTTCAGAAAATCGACATCATCCATATTGTATGATTATGCGACCAGTAAAAGATTCCTTGAGTGCCTGTTTGGCCTGTGTACTCTTGGCAAAATTATATTCCAAGAGCACGTTTGCATCATCACAGCTCAGGTGCCTGGATGCCCTTTTCTCTGGGGAGGAAATTGGGCATCTAAATTACTTGTGGCGATTGTGGTATCGCCTATATGGTGCCATACTAATGAGTGATACCAGCTCCTGGGGAATGTATTAGGTCTGCAATGGGAAAAATACCAATCCTGAACCCCATTGCAAAATTAGTTTAAAAACCGCTTTCGGTAGAGATGGCTTGATTTATACAAATGCAGTGTGCCAATCATGGCGTATGCAAGGTAATGGTTAAGAGTTGATCGTAACCTGAAATCCCAGTGTTAGTAAGCAGCGACTGGTGGTCGTATATCTTAAGCTAATAGTAGAAGGAGAATCCAACAGAGAATATTGGAAGGCATCACACAACCTTGCTGTGCTGAACGAACTATCAGGCTGAGAGCAGGATCAGTCAAAGAGCTTTAACCACGCGATAAGTAGTTTATATAATTTAGTTATCTGAATTTAGGTTAAGATTTCTAATTGTGTGCTCTTAGTTTTCTTATTGCTATTTCTTATTCCCCCAAGTTTTAGTTTTACAAATGCATTTCGTAAAGTGTTAAAAGTTGAATAAAATTAGTTATTCTAATATCATGTCTGGTTCTCTTCCTTGAATTCTCCCTCACCCACAATCTCTGGGTCGTGACAACCTCATCATTATGAACCAGGTTCATGTAACACCTATAATACCTGAATTGATATGCTTACTCCGTGAGAACTTTGAGCAGCGAGAGATGTATCATGCATTCATCCTTCTACACATCGAATCTTATGTGGCATTCGGACTCAAACTTACAATTCGGCAGTAAACACTCCAGAAAAGAGCTCTCGATTTTAATTACTCACTTCACGCAGATACCGTGCTCTTAATTGCAGGTTAGGTGAATCTGGCTGGAGACTTAATTCTACTAAAGACTTGAACAAAGTTGTGAAAGAGGAACTAAATTAAATTGAAATGCACTTTACATGGTACTATACGGAAGTTTTACTAATACGCAATCAACTAAACATTATCTTAGCTATACAATCAAGGTTAGAAATTGTTGAATTCATCGCTATCATTATAATATGCAATTCTAAGACAAATAGTATGTTTCTAAGGAAGAGTAATGCAGAATTAAACACTTTGCTTAACACAAACAGAAAGAAGGATGGCCACAAATATTCAGATGGCTTTATTATAAATTATTCATTTGTGTTATCAAGGTAATAAAAAATCACATGCTTGAAATATTTTTCAATAAAATCATCTAATTATCATAATTTATTAATTTATAGAAAAATACTTTATTACTCATTATTATCATTTATAACATAATTTAACAGCTTGCCATAAATTTGTTTTGCATATAGTCAATTTCTTCGCAGTTTAAACAACCTACAAGGTCATATAAACAACTCTGTACTAATTCAACGTATTCTGAAGCCAATAAATTTATTTTAATAAAAATATATTATATACGTTTTCATGAGAGCAGGAAAGTAACGCATGAAAGTTAATGACTTTGTTTCCCATTGTAAAAGGCTTTACGTTTCGTTCAATCTTTTAAAGAAATAAATTGAAGGTTATCTTTATTAAATTAATTGGCTTTAGTTATTCAGTTAATCCAAATTAACTTCCTCATTTAAATTAATCTTAAAGACCAACTCCACACAGTTAGCTTATTTTTGGAGAAATCCTATTGAATTTCCTTGAAATGTTAGAAATGTATCAATCCATGGAATCTCAATAAAAGACGTTCTTTATGTGTGTGTGAGACCGTAAAATTCTTAGCGTTGATGGTTTGTTTTAATCATTTTCTCATCAAATACAAACATATATCTTTCGTGATCACTGTCAAAATGAAAAAAAAATAAATAAAACTATACATCGTCTTTTAATATATCCAACGTCTCTTATGATATATCAAGCGTATCCACTGTTCATGAGGAAATAGTTTCCGTTGTAAATTGATTCTATTTTTGCTGCATACTAAATTATAAGAAGCAAAATATTTTTACCAACTAATAATTTGATATTATAACAATCGCAATTTAATGCAACAACCATTAAAAGTCAGTTCTAAAATTAAAAACTGCAAAAATTTTACTTTTTATCTCTTGTAAATGTATTGAGTGAAAGAACAATAAACAATCCTGAATCAGAAAAAAAAGATATTAACCACAATAAACTATGTCTGTAACTATAAATTTAGAAAGAAAAAAAATGACAAAAGAATAACAAGATTGAGCTAAAAGAACTCAATCCGATGGCATAATAAATACTGTGACCTATCAAAGGTTGGAAAAAAATAATGAGGATGTGTTCCTTATCAACATTATTCTTTGTTAAGCTATCCACCAAGCATTTTGGTGAAAATGGGGGTATCAATTCTTTTGGAACTTTACTTGAGCGCTTATATAGGACAGCTATTTTGCCTGTCTGCTTCGAGAAAGTGACTTTCTTCTCTCTTAAATATTGACCAGAAAGTAATTTCCCTTACCCCAGAAAATTGTTGTGAACACTGTAAAAGTCAAATCTGCAAAAAAGTTTTCTGACATAACAGAGGACTTTCCAACACTTAATAGACAAAAAAATAGAGTTTTTATGATCAAAAGTAAATGTATGTAACTAATTGGAGTGCAAAAATTAAGGACGGGAATGACTTTCTAATTTTTTTTTCGTGTAAAGGATGTTCTAGATCTACTCGTATAATACAAACATTATCAAATAATCCGAATACGTGAGAAGTATATATAAATAACTCTTTACGAAAAAGAGATCCAAATGATAAAAGAAGCTTTAGCAAAAAATTACATTCGGACATATAATTGAACAACAACAAAAAAAACTTACCGTAAAATGTGGCTAACAAGAAAAACATCATCTTTAGTAGAGGATAATATGACAACCCCTGACTATAATGCACGTCTATCCACACAGACTGCAAGTTTTTTTAACAGCTGTTGAGGCATTGCTGACCATTCTCATTTTAGCAGCAATTGTTGCTCTGGGATCATTATAGTAGCTCATTATTTGCTGCCAAGAGCTTCTATATATACATGTATGTTTGATTGGATTTAAATCCAGGGACCTTGATGACCATTTCATGCTCTAGATTTCCTTCAATTTTCGATAACTCTTCAGCAAATATTATATTTGCAGGTATGTTGTGTAGCTTGTTTCTTCGTGAAGAATTGAGGAATAAGCATATCTAATGAAAAATATTGAGTGTCATCATGTGAATGATATATTTCTTATATCAACTTCATATAACTATCATATATTACGAGATGTGTCTACTGTGTTAAATAATGAATTATTATATATAAGAATACAATTTTCTTATATTCCGAAAAATTTGTGACAGATGAAATCGTCATTTCATGTCACAATAACAAATTATATTTATATATAAGCTATGTTATTTGCAAAAATATATTACCATTATTATTTTAGATATCACTTACTCTACATTTCAGTAGGTGATAAACTAATTTGAACCAGAGATTCAATATAATACTAATACAAGCTCTTTTTTTTAATTTTAGTTTGCATATATCTAAGTTATGTTTATATAAATATTTTAATCTATTCTTTTAAAATACCTTTGGCATTTAAAATATCATGATCTAGCATGAAAAAAACAGGAAAAATTCATGATTTAAAATCTTTTTTCTTATTTAATAAATGCAAATTAGAAGCAATGAATCATTCAAAATTTTTAAAGAATAGGCATAGTAGCATTACCGAAGTTAATAATGATAAATTTCACATTTAAAATTAATAACAATAACTTCCCTTGAGTTGAAGGATTTTAAATTTTTGGAAAAATTACAAAACACAATTTTAAACATTAAATTTTATGAATATATCAACATATTTCACATTATTTTAAGTATACAGCACATACAATATTTCTTGGAATTATCTTATTCCAACTGATCAATTATTTTAAGTTTCATTCAGTTATAGTTAAATTTCTTCTAAGTTTCTTAAAAAACAAAACATCTACTTAAATTAATGTGAAACAAAAGCTTTTCACTATCTCTATAACTCTTAAATAAAGACCAAATTATTTATATATTAAAATAATAATGTTGATAGTTGTGAACAATTCTTCAGAAATTTCATAATCTCTTCTAATTTAATGTTTAGCAATTCATAAAAATTTCTCAGATCAATTTTAGTTTATTATGTCTCATTATATTGCATAGTATTATTAATAAATAGAAACTGTCTAAAAAAGTGAAAAAACAAAGATTATTTATTTTTCTACGTTTTTGGCTTCTTTCAATTTTTTTTTTCTCAAATACATATTGGATTTATAAAGATCTAATTTTGAAAATAATTTTTAACACTATTAAATGAAACATTTTTAGAATATTTTTTTTTAAAAATAACTTTTTTTTATTTCAGAAAAAAATTACTTTTAAATTTTGCTTACATGGGATTGCGTGTGTGTGTTCCAAGTTCTGTTTCATTTAATTATGCTAAAATTCTTTAGTATAATATAGTTTGTTTGCTTTATTATATTCTATTTTCTGTTAATTGTACTTTATATTAAAGAAAGCTTTGAGCTGATTTTGCCCACACTATCATTACTAAGTTTTATTGTCAATTTTCCAAGCTGAATGTGCTTCTAGAAAATTTGAATTACAAATATGAAAAGTAAATACATGTTTTATTTTCACTATTCAAGTGAAAACTAATTTTAAAAGAAAGTTTCAAAATGTGTTAGGATTGTAGAATTATTTTACAATTTTTAGCACAGAATACAGATTAAAAAATATGCACGTACAACAAAACTAATTAAAACACACAAATATTTCGAGAAAAAAATTCTATTTCTCTTCGCTTTTATTAAATTAGTTTATCAACAATTTTGTTGCTGAATATGAATAGCTGATATTGTTTAAAAAACAAAATATTAATAAGAAATGAATTACAACATAAACTTATTTTTCTCGAAAGAATTATTTTTGCAAAAGAGGAAAAAAAGTATTTACAGAAGCGCCTGTAAAAACTTAATTATTAGAAGAAAAGTAAACTTAAAAAAAGGTTTATTTATGTGAAAGGTATTTCATTTTATATCTACACTTTCAAGTTATAAGGAAAGAAAATAAGGAAATAGATTTAACATTAATATTTCAGTTATCAGGTTTTTTCATTATATAAATATTCTAAGCTATATGCAAGTGGCGTCTAGGAAACAAAGACTGTTTCATTGTACAAAATGAAGAATAAAATATTTTTTAGAAAAAAAATTCTGTTACATACCTTGAAACTTCCTTCACATTTCTGCATAATTACATTCCCACATTTAAACATTTGTCGTATTTGTTCACGAGCTTTAGAATGCCTTTGTTGTACTCTTTCGCCGCCAGGGCATTAAGTCAAATAGCCACTGCATTTTTATCACTTTCAAAACGCTTACCTCCCAGAAATTCTTAACAACCTTTTTCTGAACTATCAATTTTTTAAATGTAACTAAAATAAGGCTCAACAAACAAAGCGGCAGAACATTGAATTTCTGAACTCGTGAGTAAATATGACAAATATTAAACTGTAGAAATAATATAAGAAAGTGAAGGCAAGTGTAATTTTTTTCAAATTAATAATATGTTTTTATTTGGAAGATCTAAGCAGTGTTTACTTTCTAGGTGACCCTTATATTTTTTACTATATATATTATAACTTAAAGAAATTAACATACTCTGAGTCGCCAAATTATTATGATCACCCCTTAAATATAAAACTGGACCAAATTTTTCCCATAATCCAACATGGATTATTCTTGTCATGAAATCAATGTGTTGCTGGTAGGTGATAAGATGAATGTGAAACCATATCCTATGAATCCCACTTTCCAACACCTTCAGGTTGGGTGGTACTGGATCCAGCTTCCTCAATATAATCCATTTGATCTTATGCTACCTATTCTCAATTGTTTCGAGATCTAGTGGTTGTGTAAGGCCATCTTAGTAAGGTAAAGTTTCTGTCATGCTCTTTTTTCGAACTATCTCGTTACAATGATAACTGCATAACAGGGATCATTGTCCTAGTGAATGTATCCATTTCTGGCAGGATACGTTATTAATATAAAAGGATGTACTTGATCTGCGATAACATTTAAATACACTTAGACATTCAGGCGTTCTTCTACACGAATCAAATGATGCATGCATTGTCCAGAAGTCATCTCCTTCGCTAACTTGAAGAGTTGAAACGATACAGATTGGGTTGCATTTTCATTTTGTTTTCTCGTTTGTTTTTGTTTTCATTTTGTAATCGCACTCCACATATCTGCATATTGTCATCCACATATTGTTATTGAAAACGGGACTTTGTGGATAACATGAACCTTTTAAAGTCATTTACTGTCCAATCATCATGATCCTTTATAAACTGGAGATGTCTTTCTTGTTCAAGGCAAACAGTAGAAACTGCCGAGCAAGTCATCGGATATCATGGCCTGTACAATGTAATGTGCGACGAACAACTGGCTAAGAGACGTTCACAGTTGCTCCTTCATGAAGCTTCGCTACAATTTGAAGAACCGTTGCTCTTTGTTGGACTGGACACCTTTCGCAATTCTTTCAGTAGTCTGTGACGACCACAAGCCTGACGATGAGACCATGTTTTCTGCATGGGGATCCACTTTCTGTAAACATTAATAAATGCTGCCTTCGAATACTTCTCAAGTGTAAGCGTTTTGTTGATACTGGAGCTCTGGCGCTTGGTGCTCTCCTACAATCATCCCGCATTCAAACACTGCTAAATCACGTTTTTTTTCATATTTTTTCACATGCTACACAGTGCACATTTGATGTTTCACTATTTATGTATTATTCCCTTTTAATAACTATCTCGCCTTCTACTGGTAACTACGCAAAGTTTTAGCTGGTCTCCGTAAAAGAGTGAAGTGGTCATAATAATTTAACCCTTCAGTGCATAATAACTTCTAAATACAATAAATTAAAATAAATTAACATAAAATAATATCACAGCTTAAAATAAAATCACTTATAATCACTTAATATAACAGCTTAAAATAAATGAAATATATATGTATTGTAGCAAGATACTTCAAAACCCTTTTCCGCTTTGCCATAGTTCATTCGATGTAGTATAAATTTTATAAAGAGTGTACTTAATGTTAGCTAAAGTTAAGTTCAAAAATAGAGATTTATAATAAAAAAGCTGTATTTTTATAAAAAGTCTAAATTTTCTTTTTTCATTTGATAGCAGGTTTAAACATGTTTTTTGGAAATTTGCCTATACACTGGACCCCAGAAAAAGGAAGAAATATGGTAAATATATAATTATTACCAAAAAATACACTAGTACTAATTAATAATATATGATAAATTTCAGTAGACTATTTACTTGTATAAAGATTTTTGTAATACAAACTGGACGATATTTCAACCTACCAAGTGAACACATCTAGTTAATGTTTTCCGCCAATACAAAAGGAAGTAATAGCAGTACCGCATAAAATCAAAATTAGTAAATTAAGATAAAATAAAAGTAAGTTTATAAATATATATTTAAAAAAACTTTAATATTGAAAAAAATTATAGGAATTAAAAGAAGATAGCCTAACATACACAGTGATACTAATATAAAACAAAGTATTATATAATTTTATAAAACATGTAGCCCATATTGTGAGAAACTGTATGATTAATTAAATGAACCTTATTGCTAATATTATTACATTTTGCCATTTAACTTAAAACCATTAAAAATTTAACTGTTAAGAAATATAACAGTATATCTGTGTTCAATACAATGACTAATGAAATTATTAAAATCTAAAAAAGATATTAGATTTATCACTTAATAATATATTATTATGATAAACATAGCAAAAAATCATATTTATATTTACAGACATTGATATAAGTATTAGAATTTCAATATGGCACATAAAGAATATTAAAATCAAAAGTATATATTTTATCAAAACAATTACTATGTAATTTATAATCCATAATATACAATTATACAATGATATATCTAAGTAATTAGTTTTAAATACATTGTAGTTAATTTTAACTAGGTTTGAGTAATCAGGATTAAAGTTAATGTTGGGGTTAAAATTTTATTTTTACCAAAAACCATTAGATCATCTAAAAATAAAATAGTCAGTATTAATAATACATTTATTTTTATAAAAAATGTAAATATAAATTAGCCAAACTATTGCTAGAAGGGCCACCTTGAGGCGAACCTTTAATCTGTTTATACAGAGAACCATCAAAATTAACGTAATTTTCTTTTAAAGCTAAGTCTATAAGAGTTTTAGCTCGTGGAAGAAAAAAGTGATTGACTCTGAAGAGAATGTTTGTCAAAATTCAATCAAGTTCGTCTGAATCAGTAAATATACATTTTTCATATTAAATATGTTACAATTCCCTTTTCTTGTTCTCCGGACTTTCCATTCAATTCCCTAAAACTATTTGACAACTGAATCGCAAAGGGTATTGCATTTTTTAAAATCGATGTTTCTCGTTTCATATCTTTGAACTTGCAGAAAAATCTCTTCTCGTCATCAAAATGATTTCTTATCTGCACGAAATCTATTAATCGGTTTTTGCCTGTCGTGTTACTTTTCTATTTTCTTTGTTTGCCATTCGTCCTAGTTTTAAGAAAGCTTTTTATCTAAAATACATACATTTTTTACAGCGACATTTTTTTTTCATTTTAAAATAAATTATTTTTCCACATTTTACTCTCCAATTTAAAAGAACCCACTATGAAAGAATGTGAAAATAAATTTATTATCGTTTTGTATTTATTATAAAAATTTGCTTAATGGTATTTCTTCAAATTTAAATTGGTTTTTCATTTTAGTTGTACAATTGAAATTAACTGTACAAACATATTTTTCAATCACTTATATTCACATCCATTTAAACACGAGAAATTCACGTTTTCAATAGGCACTATGAGCAATATTCTATAAAAAGGAGAAAACATAAACAATTATTGTTAACAATAAATTAATTCACACATAATAGTTTTGTTCTCAATCTTGAAAAAACGTTATATATATCATTCTTAATTTTAGTTGCCGTTATGTTGGTTTGGCAAAATCTTTTTTTAATAATTCACTCCAAGAAGTTTGAAGGATAGATAGAAATCGTATTCTTAGATAGAATTCTTTAATAGAAATCGTATCGTGTTTATCTGAAATTAACATGATTCTTCAAATTTATATTCTGGAACTCCATACTAGAAAATTAATTTTTAACACACAGAGGGAACTCCGTTAGGAAAAGTGTAGTTAAAAGTTAGGTTGTGCTTTAAGTCTGTCCATAGAAAAAGTTCTTTTCATAAATTTATGTGCAAAGTTTTTCTAAATCAAACGTTATTCATGCAGACTTTCTCATATAGAGCTTCCTATCCGGAAATTCTAACCCTGTGATGAAAACTCATGGCTTAAAAACGGCAAGAAGATGCATTTACAATGATTTATAGTCTTATAAAATTGCATATCTAAATCATTATAGAACACTTTGTATATAAGTCAATAGTAAAAGAGAACGATGAGTATAATCCATTGAAAACTTATAGCGTCTTCCGCACGTATTTGCTTCACTTAACCTTTTAACTGTCATGTCCAAGGTTATCTTGGGACTGCCCCAGTAATACAAAATGTCACGCCCGAGTATTTTACGGAGTAACTTTTGAGATAATTTACTATAATTTAATGTATATCGCTGTTATCAGAAAATATCCTTTAATGCAACAATCCGAAAACGTCAGAAGAAATATTATAAAAAGATATTTTTACAATATTGAACCCATTTTACATCCCATATTCCTTCTATTCGTGCAAAACGTGAGTCTACAAGACACTGCAAAGTATGTTGTTCTTAAAAGGATGCAAATGTAAAGAAGGTAAGGAAGGAATCACGATTCTGGTGTAATAATTGTGG
This sequence comes from Trichonephila inaurata madagascariensis, assembly GCA_019973955.1. Lineage (NCBI taxonomy): Eukaryota > Metazoa > Arthropoda > Arachnida > Araneae > Nephilidae > Trichonephila > Trichonephila inaurata. The sequence continues at coordinate 20,667 of BMAV01024928.1, read as the reverse complement.
AGTGGGTCTGTGCTTGGAAAAGTGTTTCCAGTTGCACCACATAAAACTTAATTATTGAACTACTAAGTATCCATTTTTATTTATTTTTTACTTTCATTTCATTGCTTTAGAAAATAGTGCTCTACTACAAGCGAACTTTACCACGTCACGCTGTGGGACAGCCGCTTCAAGCGAATATGTAGTTGCTATAAAATCTAAAAAAAAAAACATTCAGGTAATTCAAAATATCAATTTTGAGTACTAAATACATTATGTATAAAAATGTTTTAAGGGCATTTTGACAAAAAAATTATTTAAATACAATTTTTCGGCAAAAAATTAACTTGGAATAACATTTTTTCAAAATCTCTTTTTGTGAAAAATGCTTCTATTATAATATTTTGCCTGTATATAGCTCAGACCTCTGTACAGAGGCTCAACTATGATTTTTGAAAAATTCACATTTTCAGAGTTACAACCCATTGAAATAATTATCGGCGTTTTTTTCTTAAAATTTCTCCCTCTGTTGTCGTAAAACATGGATAAACCCACTTCTAAGTTATATATTTCAAAAATTCTATTTGAGCCTCTGTACAGAGTTCTGAGCTATATACAGGAAAAATATTATTATAATAGAAGCATTTTTCACAAAAGAAGAATATTTTGAAAATGGGTCATTCTATGTTCATTTTTTGTCAAAATGTTGTACGTAAATAAATTTTTATTGTAATACTATTCTTAAAACAATTTTATATACATTTTCTAATCTAAGTGTCACTAAATATCATAAATATTATCCATTTATACGCTTTTTCAAAATCACGGTTCCGAACGTAGTCGGATACCTTAAAAGGGTTAATCTCTGGGAACAGTTTAATACAACGTTTCACGCGGTAATTTCACCTCGTGAAGAAACCTTCATGTATAAAAATGAACATTCTGTATAACAGACAGAGAACTAAATGAAAGAGAAGAGGAAAGACGGAACAAATGTTTGTAATGTTTGTAATATTTATTAGCGTTATAGAAATTTTATTGATGTCAAAGAAAGCTCTCCAGAAAATATCCGAAGAACAAGAAACGAATCTCGCTTTTAGAAGCCTATTATGAGATAGAGAGATCAGTAAACTTTTTTATGGTCCTAATTAGGTAAAAAGAATATTATGTAAGCATCTCTACTTATTAATTTTTTATATTAATGATTACAAAAAATGAATAGATTAATTAAAGATGAGATAAGAGTATTATGTTTCTTACCTTAAAATATCGAAGCATGTTTGCTAGAGGCAGTAAAACAATTATATCGGGGATTGCTTTGTTTAATCAATTGTTTAATTTTATCTACTTCTTTGCTTCAATTTTTTTTCACTTTAAGTAATTTTTTTGCTTCTATTATCCTGTGTGAAATAGTAAAATATTTTCTTCGAAAAACTTCTCAAAATATATCATTTTATGATACAGTTTCCTCCTCTCTAATTCTCGGTATTTTAATTATTTGAAAAAATTAAATATTTATCCATATCAAATATTTTATTATATTCCTTATTAATATGAATTATGTTAAAATTCCCTTTTTAAATTACGTACACCTGTCCATTATTTTAATTTATAAAGGTATAATAAATATTAGCAGCTTAAATATTAATATAATTGCGTTTCCTTTGAAATTTAAATCTTTTGTGTACTTGGTGTCAAGCATTTGCCATCACTGTTTTCAATAAATTGTAAAATTACATACTAAACCTTAATTATTGTTCCCACCATGATAGAAAATTGGTAAAAGAATATAAATAAATAATCCAACACAATTACTCTTCACAATTAATGAATTGAAATTGATGCTTTGATGTCTGTATTGCTTTCGAATGTTAAATGATTTATTGTTTAACACTTAAAAATTAGTTTTACTTATTCTCTGCTGACTGAAGTAGAATTATTCCATTTATTGCAATCTTGACAGTAGTCTTTTAAATTAGTTTCATTAAGAAGGTGCTAAATTTCTTTATAAGTATTTTTTAAAATTATTGATATTTCAATCAATCTAATTCAAGGAAAACAATTAAACATTCATAATACTAGAACGATTATTTTAATACTGATCTGAGCACTATATTAAATTATCTGGTAATCTATTTTTTTTAATTGCCTAAGCTTTAAAAACTTCTTCAAATTTTCTCGTATTGCTTACGAAAAAAATACAAAAAAAAAAATAATAATAATTTTATCCTTAAGGCCTCCAGAACTTTAGTCAACTCGGAATTCCCTAAAACTTGCTCAGTTTTGCCTTCTGATATCTTTAAAAATATTTATGATTAATTTATTTTATAAATGATAAATATTTTTATATTTTTCTTTTCCTCTTCCTTAACATAATGGATTAAACATGTTTAAAAAACCTCATTATACAGCTCTTTATTTCGTTTTCCGTTTCCAACACATTTCAATTTTTTTTTTTTCTGTTTTTGGTTTTTAAACCAAGTAACTTCTTTTTTCCTTGAATTGTCAATTTATAACGGGTTCTCAAAAGCCTTTTCTTTAATTAACCTCTTGATCTACTTTATGACGTGAGATACAAGTACCTCATCTTGCAATGCCACCGTGATATATACAAATAAACATCCTTATACAACTAGAACTACACTAAATATATAACAGAAAGGAGATGGGTAACTACAAAAAACCCCCCAAAAAGTGCCAGTAGATGTTAAAAAAGCAATAACAGATGGATAAAACGCCATTATAAAATTCTAAAACCAAGATCAGCTCAACAGAAAAACCCTGAACTGTGTATCAGCGATTAAAATAATTTATCTGAGTGTTGGTTTACTTAAAATAAGTAATATTAGAATAATATCCATTTTTGTCAAAATTTAGTTTCAGAAATTTCTCCATAAATATAAATATTTTTGGTATTTTATCCAAACTTAATATTATATTTATTAAAACTGTAGTTACTTAAACTGTTTGTGAGTACATATTTATCAAGAGTTATGAATATATTTCTGTTATAAGTGTATTTGATATTATCAGTTTAATTCTAGAATTAAAAATATGATTGGCTGAGAAATTTTTATGATTTTAATTACCACAAATTAGCCTAAAATTTAAAGCTCTTTGAAGTCTATAACGTTTGCTAAATGATTTAGGTCATAATATATACTCAAAAAATTAGGGGAGCAAGCAAAAAAGCGAAGAAACTCTTAGGTGATAGCCATACATCGTAATAAAACGGGTAATACAGGTGTAACAAAACACAATACAGACAAAAAGAAGCGAAAACCATTGTATGGGAAATTTAATTCTGTGAAATGTTATAAAGATCATGAAATAATGCTGAAGGACAACAATATATGGTTACATTTAAATGATAAAACACTGATTGTTTGGAAATGAGCAAGATGTTTGTGACATCTCTCGCGTTCTTCTTCTAACATAACTCCTACGTTCTTTGACGGCCAGAATTAATGGCAAAACTTTTCCAACCCAATACCAAGAAGAAAAACAAAGCAAAAATGCAAATAAGATATACTTTAAAAGGATAGAAGGTTTAGTGAGAAAAGATGGCAATCTTAGAGAAAGCTTAGTGTGGAACAGTTCGGAACAAGTGTTAGACGGCCTACTCACAAGGAAGAAGGAAACGCCCACCTTCGATAATAATATTTATAAGAAAGAGTAATTGTACACGAGTACATCTATTTACAAGAAGCAGAATAGATGAGTCTTCAACCAAGGTAGGAGGGTTACTTTCTAAGTGATATTATAATATAGAAAGCTAGATTAGGCAGATAATTAACTATACTTAGGATAAGTGATCTAGTTGTGCGATCTGACTTAAATATTCAGTCTAATTTGTGGCTTATTCTCATTTAAAGAAAGTTGTTCATTAGATATAAATAATTTAAGTTATTCTTAATAAATGTTGTATTAAGAATTATAAAATGTCTCATCATTTAGATAATCCCACACCTCTAGCTTACGCGGATCCAACACGTCATAGCTATCGCAGGATGGCTATGTCACATGTTTAATATGGTAAGTGGTACACCCGAACTGCTAAGACTGTTAAACACCTGTTTTGCATGGATGCGATGAAGCTATCGATAAGACCTTAGGGAATACTCTTCTTCTTTGGACAAAGTTTGATCTTCATGTTTTCCAAGTAACAGGAGACCCTGGTCTTCCAGTAACATGTCATCCAAATGTGTCCCAAATACTCCTGATTGAATTAAAATCAAGAGAGCATGTTAGCTACTCTATACGCTCTATTATTTCAGGTTCAGAAAAGTTCTTCACAAGATTAGCTGTGTGAGATCTAGCAGTATCCTGCATTTACAGGTAGAAATCAAAAATGGCTGCAACGTAAGGCATTACATGGAATCTCAGGATCTCATCTACATACCTTTAAGCCACTCAGTTACTATTCTGAATGATATACCAGTCAGTATGTCTACCTATGCTGATTCCAGTCCATACCACATCAAATCAACCCATATGAAATGCGATCTTCCCATTGGATTATTTTGAGTGCATCTTTCTAACCATACCAAAGCACGTCTGACATCACATTCCAAACTGAATCGGATCTGGTCCGTAAGAAGTACTTGACTCCACTCACTTTGCATCCAATCTCGAAGTGCATCAGCTCATTTTATTTAAGCCGCATGTGTCTTGTGGTGAATCGAATATAAACCATTGGCCTACGTACATACAGACCATCCGCATAAAGCCTGCTTCGGATTGTTCGGCTTGAATTTTTTCGTCCTGTTGCCAAAAGAAACTGCCTTTGAATCTGAGTCTTCTGTTTTGATCAACTGTTAACAGGATATATTGGTCATTATTTTCTGTCTTATCAGGTGGATGACCTTGTCCTGGATGCCGTCTAACATGCCCAAATTATTGGAATCGATTCTACAGTCTTGAAATGACACTTCTTACCACTCCAAATGCAACCTCTACAGTTCTTTGTGTTTCCACAGATCCCAGTCTCCTGATAATACGCCAAGCCATGGATTCCACTAGGGCACGTTGACAAGACATTTTGCAGTCACCTTTTCTCAAAACAACAGCCAAAAGGTTGTTTTTTACTTCTAAAACAACGAAAAACAACAGATTCTATGAAATCATGATTTCTGTACTTGTATTCTTTTTCCTAGGTTTTGAAGACAAAAACGTTGATTTGTGTACGAAGTTCTGTTCTGTTTTCTGCTAATTTTTGACTATAGATGAATTGTTTTATGTTAGTAATCAGAAGAAATATTTACTTTATTTCGTTAAATATATGTGCTCCCCTAATGTTTTTGAGTAGTGTATATATATATATATATATATAATTATTAAATTTATATAAATATATAGTACACTTTTAAAGCAGTTCATATCACCACACAACACATCGATATCTTAATTAACTGGTAACCTAAGCTATCACAGAACAGCAACGCATAAAACTTTGCACGTATATTTATATACACGTTTAACTTACGTTAACACCTGATAAAAAGAAACAACACGGGAAGAGTATTGAGAGTGCATGGAATCATTTGATTGAGTTTCGACTATTAAGCAAATATTTTATATTCAAATAAAATAAAGAATCAATTAATGAGTAAAGATCAAGACGAATATTCCGATCAAGAAAATACTCTGCTCCATCAACTAATAAAGTTACGGTAATTAAATGAAAGGTAAATTACTATTTTCGATAACAGCCTGCGCAATTATTGTAAAAATTGCACAAGCGATATGGAAAGAGAAATTAACTGTACATTACGTATTGCGTGACTAAAACCAGAGATTTTTTGTGGGAAATTAAATTAAAATAAGAGGATAATCAGTGCAAAGATGTGTAATTAAATTTTTTATTCTTATAATATATAAAAACAAATTACCTAATGATGACAAGCTATATGAATTCATATTTTTGAAAAAAAAAGATTAATGTTATTTTCTTTCTTAAAATCGATATCATTTCCTTCAGTTTTGAAGATAAAAGTGCACACAATCACTTTAAAAACCAGAATAAAATTAAAGTGTGTTACATAGATGAAAACAAATTATTTTTGCATGGGTCACTCAACTTACTAAAATTTACACTAGAGATAATTTTATTTCTCCTAATATATGCACATATGTACAATCATATTCCTGCTGTGAGGCGTAGTTAGTTTTGAGCTGGCCTTGTACGTCCAGCTTGACACCGGTTCAAGTTGGTGGATTTTAAAATATACTACTTTAAGCTAATGAGTTTAAGTAAAATTTTGCCGAAAAAGTAACAGTTCCTACAACCAATAATATGTTCAGGAAAATTTTATAAATCTAAAATTTGTTATTTTACCCAATTCTTCCCTATACATTTGAAGAGACATAGAGAGAGAAGCCCTAAGTACCTAAAAATGAAAACAAAATAGAAATAAATAGTAAAAATAAGGTTAAAAGTGTAAAGTAGGCCAACACATTTAAAACAATGAAAAGAAATTTGATATAAAGTAAATATATATATATATATATATATATATAGTAACATAAAATAAAAGTGAAGAAGTACTAGAACCTACAGTGCTAAAGCAGGAAGAAATTGGAATTCACCAAACACAACAAATGTAGATACGACAAAATATTTGGACTAAACTGGAGACCTATTATGATTTCTAAAGCTATCGCTGAATTAGGCCAGCAAATTAGGGTTAGCAATGCTTTATGGATCCAAACTTCCCCGTACAGCAGAAATTTTCGACATAATAGGAAGAAAAAAAACCAAGTTGAAAAGTTAAGCCTAATACCACACACGTGGGAGAAAAACCTGATAATATATTAAAATGAAGCTAAGAAAAGAGAACAATAATGAATGTCTCAAGGAGAGGAATAATAAAAAAAATTTACATAGAATATATATATATATATATATATATATATATATATATATATACTTTTCGAAATAAATTAATACTACTGCATTTTTCTTAAAATATATTTACAATAACATGTTTTGCTTTGCAATCCTTATTATCTCAATATACTTAAAAGCCTTCTAAGAGGAAATTAAGTTCTGTCATTAGTGATTCCTACCCAAACAACTCCCAACTACCTTTCAGCAAGTATAACATTTATTCTCATATTGATTCGAAACGGTATTTCTCCTCTACCACATTTTTTTCAATACAGGTCTCCAGGGGAAAAATGAGTAAAATTCAAAACCAGACTGTTTTTTTTTTTTTTTATTTCTTGTTATATTGTGAACCATATCTAGCTCTATATTTTCTTACACAACAGCAGACACATAACATTCTGTGGTATTGTAATGCATATAAGAATCATGTTTCTGTTGGCGCACTCACTGCTATTTTTACTTCACTTTCTGTTGATACTTCTAAAAGTAAAAAAAGAATAAAAATGAGTAGCACAATAATAGATGCTGCTGAGACTTCTTGCATTTCATTCATTTTACTATGATCAAGTAGAATTGAAAAAAAAAAGAAAAAGAATAACGGAAACATTTTTACAAAATATCGTATATAATATGTTACGTTTTATGGTATTTCCCTGAAAATAAAATGTATCAAAATACTATTCTATGGAGAAAGGTTGTAAAGAAGGATTATTATTTTAAAGATAATTCATTTTTTCACTGCAGATGCCTGTTTCTTCTTATTATTCTGTGCAGTATTTGTTTGTTTCTTTCTTTTCTTTACAGAATATGTTAATTTGGAGATTTTTTTTATTGTTTAATCGGTAGGACGTTATTTTAAATTTTAAGAAAATTAAGAATTTCTTCAGACATTTGGGAAAAAAAGAAATAAAATTATATACTTATAAAGAATTTAAAAGTTTTCCCTTTTTTCATTGGGAAATTTTTTTGGGTATTATATTTTTAATACCTCTGAAATTATAAACATATATATATTTTTTACCTTTTTTTTGCTATTTCATATCTCTCCTTTTTTAATACTTTTATTTGTGTACGTATATGTATGATTGAATACAATTTCAAAGGAAAACTGGATTACTTGATCGAAATAAATTTGCATTTTTAGTTGCTACATTTGATCATGCTAGAATGTTCCGATTCGCCATCCACATGAGTTCTATGCAACATTCCTGACTACATCATGCAAAAAATATGACTAAGAGTATATTTAATGTTTATAAATTGCTTATCAAACATTCAATGTAATTAATGCTGTATGCAATAAACATCATATAAGAAGTATATATAGTCGGGCGTCTAATTAACGAAGTTAATAAATCCTGAACTAAGTTCGTAACGCGGAAAATTCGTTAAATAGAGATTCAATTTTATACATCATTTAGAATTCTCATGAAACAAAATTAAATTCACAAATACTACATATTATTTAAAACAAATGTTATTATTCACACTCTTTATTTTTTAAATTAATATCTGTTTATTTTATACATCTTACTTATCAAAAAGAAATCTGCGAGGAAAAGAAAATTACATTAAAATCAAGGAAATGGTGGTCTAACTTTAAGCCTACAAGTAATATCACAAACACACTTTATTTTATAACCAGTAAATTTAAAATTATTAGCTCACGTGTCCTTAAATTTAATTATTGATGAAATCGGTTCATTTTATCTGAGTTTTTTAACGGAAAAATTGCGGTAATTTTATTGCTTTAGAAGATTTAAGCAACTTGTAATACCATCTGTCAGGTGTTTCTGAACCAGGTTCAAAATAATTGATAACCATAAAATTTGCAAATAGAGGAATAATTTGAAAAATATCCTGAAATGTTTTAAAAATAAAATAAAAGAAGAATCGAATAACAAGAGGCAAAGTTCGTTAAATAGAAAATGCATTTTGCTATTTTTAGTTTATTTTCCAAAAAAAAAGAGTATAATGTTCCGGGTTTTCCCCAAAAAAAAGTTAAAAAAATAGTGAAATTAGTAATGTAAAAAGGGGTTTCTCTCATTCTCCCCTTTAGAGATGTGTGGGGAAGGGGAAGAATGATTAGCCATAAGAAGCACTCAATTTATTTATCACACTATAACAGTGTTTCTAAAATGGGCGCCCCCTTTGGGGGCGTGATAACCCTACGAGGGGGGCGCGAGCCTATTGAAAAGAAAAAAACAAAAGGTTTTTTAAAAAATTATTAGTTTACTGAAAGTAAACAAACAAAAACTATTTTCTGATATAAAAAAAATATAAAATAAAATTTACACTGATATAATACACTTAAAAAATGCATTAGTCCCGTACAAATGTACATTTTACTATTAATTTAACAATCCTAAAAAAACAAGTTTGCAAATTAATAGTGACCCCATGGGTTTGTATTAATAATTATCGGGAAAAACGTACGGTTTAAATCCCCCCCCGGTAATTCCTTAACTGCCGATTAAAGGTTATGAATTTTCCAATGCCACCGTTTTCCACGTTGACGGGGTTTTTTTGATGTTTTTTGGGGGAAGGAAAAAAAGAAATAAAAAAAACAAATACTTCGAAATGAAAATTTCCCCTTTGCAAACACTGTAAAGGCCCTTTTTTATTCCTTTCCCAAAAGTTTTGGGAATAATATTATGGATAGCCCCGAAGAAAAAGAAAAAAAATACGGAAAGACGTATATATATGTCCAGAAAATTAATGCTTTGGCTGGGCGAGACGTTTATATACGTTGATGGCAATATTCAGGGTTAAAAATCGTATTGTGCTTCAGTGTCAAAAAAAGTATTATTGAATTTCCCAAAACATTTTATTGTATGGAGGGGGGGCGATGAAAAAAGATGATTGAATATTTGCGTATATTGAAAAATTTGGGGAAGCACTGCACTATAAAAAAATAAACAATCTTTTAAAAAAGAGATGCACCTTTAAACGAAAAAAATATGTGGATAAATAACGATGTACGCGAAGTATGAGAACACTTTAAATACTAATGAACTTACTTCAGGTCCAAATCTCTTTTCTTAGCTATCTAAGCTCTAGTAAATCTTTAGGGGATCAATTTGTTACTTTAACCCCTCTGGGGGGTCTGCACCCCTTGGGGGCTTGGGATTCTTTGGGGATGCTTCAAAATGCCCCCCCCGCACATTTTTTTGTTTTTAGGTGGGTTTCAAAATCGGTTGAGCCGTATTTTAAGAATGCCTCGGCCGCTTTTGGGGAAACTCGCTTGAAGGCAGAAAAAAGGGATCTCTGGGAAAGGCGGAATTTTACGAGCAGACCGCTTGGAGGGTTAATAATTACAATTAACAAATATCTGCGTAACTCTATCAATTCGATTAATATCTGATCCGCTAGTAATCTATTCTATCTCTATCTCTTTCTCTCCCTTCTAGGTTGAAAGCTTAGATTATTATATTATATCTTATTTAAATAATCACGCTTTCTTCTTCAGAGTGTTCGTTGGAAATAAAATAGTTGTCAAAGACCGAACATTTCCCAAGCAGAATTATTGTTAGAAAGACCACGGATAGAGTCGTCACAAGTAGAAGTTCGTTATATGGAGATCCGACAGTGTTTCCATGACCCTTATATTCGTACCATTTTTATCATAATACTCGTATTTATATAATTAGTTTTTAAACAAAACTCGGAAGATTTCATTGAAAATTCAAGAAAAATGAACGACATAAATTATGTAGGAGATAAAAATACGTACTTAAATAAGAGCAATCTGAGTTAACAAATACGAATGATAATTGGAATCTGCTTAAAGAAAGAAGAATGATCACAAAAATTTTAAAAAAAATATTTAAATACAGAAAAAACGTTTAATTAATCTGAAATATTTTCATTTTACTAACAACATAGAAGATATTAAGCCTTCATTACTGCGTATTGAAGAAGGGAAGATTAATTTAGAAATCTGCCTTCCTAAGATGTGCTACATCATTCTGAGACGCATTAATCACTTTCATTGAAATCATGATATGGGATGAATTCTATAGATTCGAATTAAATAACAGTTAACATACGTCATTTATCCCTCTAGAAATATAGGATCTGCAATATCCATAGGATATTCACAGTACAGTCATAATAAAACAATATTTTTCGTTCTCTCTTTTGGAGACTTCGATCAGGGCGTCCTAATTCCTTGGTGACATATCACTCACCTGAATTATAAATCAAACTTGTAACATGTATTTAGAAATAATCTAAAACCCCCAAAAAATTTTCTCTCAGTGATTTAGTGTATTACCGTCTGATATGACATTAATCCCCGTATTAAAAAAATCTATCATTTTGAAATATAACAAAGGGAAAAAAGCTAAAATTCATGTATGCACCCGGTAGTTATAAAGGGATATACTTCATTTTTTCCCTAGAAGGCAGATCCTGAAAAACGTCCAGAATTTAAAGTGTTTTCCTAATTATAGATTTTTAGATTCAGAATCCAGATTACTTCCCACATAACGGTTTATGCCCGTCATTTTTTTTTTAAAAAAATTTTAAAGAAAAATTTGGGTCCAGTTGCAATTATTTAGGCTTAAAAATTTTTTTTTTTAATTTAAAAAGTAAGGAAAAAGAGTAGGCACAGTAGTAAATAAAAAACCCCTGGCCTTGGGAACCAAGATTAGGTTTAAAAAGTTTTTGGGGTGGCCAACCTTCACCTGTAATTTATATACTGTAAAATCTGGCGCATAACGCACACCTATATTTCACAAATTACAATTTTTCATTTCTAGGAATATCCTCCGTATAATGCGCTCCCATTTTTTTATGAAGAAACCTGAAATAATCAGGGGGTTTGTTTTTTATTAATTTGAATTATTAAAACTTTAGTAAAAAATAGTATAAGCTTTTACAACAACATAAGGAATGTCATTTCTTTTAAATAAACAGTATTTCTATATATGTAGTAAACAGTATTTTGACCTTTTTTCAATAATCTTTTTTTTTTAAAAACCATTTTATAATGACTTTAACGGGCCCCCCGTACCCCTTTGGGGGGGTGTTCCCCCACCTATAGGGCCAGGTAAAAGAGGGGATTAAATAGCCTTTTTCACCCTTATGGGGATTAAAGTAGGTTTTTCAGGGGGACCACTTTAATTTTATTAAGGATAATACCATTTTTATTAATATTATAAAGTTGCCAGTTGTGGAATCAGGAGAAGACAATAAATTTTACATTAGCTTTTGAATTTTTAATTAAGGTATTACTATTTACATTTTTTTTCCATTAAATGATATAAAAAATTTCCCTTCCTGCTATTTCGGGCGCCCCTTTAAAAAACACGAGGTGTCATTCTCGTCATGGTGTTCATCAACGTCGAGTGTCTACATCGTGCAAAGCTCCAACACTACTGAGTTGTTTTGGCGCTCCATCAGTCATGCATATATATATATATATATATATATATATATATATAATAGATAGATATAGATATATATTCATACATGAATTCTTCACTTTCCAAATTGAATAAATACTTTTTTATGAATTTTAATACATTTTAATATATTCAAAGCAAATTTCTTTAATAAAAAGTATTAACACCCTTAAATGATGAAAACATTTTTAGCCGTTGTATAATAAACAATTTATTTCAGAAGTTAATCTCATCAATTAAATAATACAATATATTTATATAATAATAATTCACATTAATTCACAATTTGCTATAATTGAATTTCAAGCAAAATAAAAATCCAGAACACTTTTTTCACCGGATGATTGGTATAGTATAATAAAAACCTGTAAAAAGAAAACACCGTTTTATATGGTTCCAATGATTCATCGGGAAATTTCTCTACAAGTACTTTAAAAAATTCTATCAATAATTTACCAGGGATACCAGTTACTCAAAATGCACTGGACAAAATTAGAAAAGTTGAACCCTACCTCATACAATTAAAGTGCGACTTCAAGGAAGACACAGAATTTATTGCCTTTAATATAAGGGAAAATAAGTAGCAGCAGAACACTATGTCTGAAAAATATAAACCAGTCTTTATTGCATCGAACAGATAGAACAGTGGCAAGAGAAAAGAGGAAATATATGATAGACTTGTTTAAATTAATTCCTCCTATTAAACATGAATACAATAAAACTTTAAGGATGAATCGACATGATGGGAGCTCAAACATAACTAACATCATTTATATTGATGGTAGATGACATCATTTATAAGAAAAAGACATCAATTACATTGATGATAAACCATTTTAAACAAAATAATAATGCTCGTAATATTATGTAACACTAATAGAACAGTTATTCTTCATTTTTTTCTAAAATCTTTAACAAAACATGTATTTCTGTAGTGCTGTCAATCCATAATAAAAAAATAATTCGAAGACTGAATTTGAATTAATAATTTTTTTTCAAATACCAAATCGATTAACTCACCTTAATCACGAAAGAAAATTTTAGTAGTAAAATAAAATTTAAATAATCTTATTTTTTGAGTCATTAATTTATTCATCAATTAATGCAGTCTAATCGTTTTTTTTGAAAATTTAATGAAAAAAACAATAGATAATATTTTATTATTTTTCTCAACTGCTTGCTTTATGGAGTTAATCGATTTGGCAAATGAAACCTTCGTATACCTACTATTTAAATTTAACGTACTTGCTGAGTAAATATTAATATATTTTTTTTTAAAATTTGGAATTACTTTTGAAAAAAAAATCTGATAAAATATATATTTTTAATAAATAATATTCTACACTTATGGTCCATTTTTTACTAAATTAACAGTATTTATATCTATAATTAACTACAAAATAACTTCAAAATGTTAAATTTAGAAAAGTCCACACGTTTCTTTACGAAATAAGGGAAATTAAAAGCATCAGTATTTTAGAAATTCAAGAAAATGCCTACGGTCTGAAATATATTTTTTTTCTATCTATTTCGTATTTAAATCCATAACCGGTTTGCCCGTACGCTGTTAGGATAATGATATCTATTTTTTCTTCCTGTCTTTGATTTACACGTATTTTTAATTCTTATAGTGAGATTATAAGTGCTAGTTTTTTTTTTTTAAGAGAGGAATTTTGTCCATGATACTTGAATGTGTTTCTTATCCGAGTTTTTCTTTATGGTGAAGGTGAGATTTTTTCTTTTTTTAAAAAGGGGAATTTTTAAATTTTGAAAAATTCGATATGAACAAAAGATTTTACAAGACATTGTGCAGTTTGTAGTTTGAGAAGAAATGAAAATTGAAAGATAATTTAAAAAAAAATATATTTCTGTCCCGATTGCAATACCATGCTTCAAATTTTATGGGGATACATGTATGCACAAAACTTTTCCCGGGACTGAAAAAAAGGGGAAAATGGAAAGGGAAAATTTTTTTGTAAGTATGAGAGAAAGTTTTAAAATTTTATATGAAACATTTTTTTTCGTAGATTGTAAGATGTACTTAAAAAAAGAAAAATATTTTCCCCTTTTAGTTTTTTTAAATTTTTAAACCAAAAATAGTGAGAAAACTATAAAATTGAAAACGTTTACCATTTTTTAAAACACTTTCAGTAAAAAAAGAAATGACAGCTTAAAGGGTTAAATAATACATGTGTGTGTGTGTGTGTGTGAGAAATGTGTTTAAATTTAAACCCAAATTTCTTCTTTGGACATCCCCCAAGTGTTTTTTTAACATAACCCCCTACGTTCTTTTTAGGGCCAAGATTAAGGGAAAACTTTTCCTACCCAAATCCAAGAAGTGAAACGAAGCATAGATGCAAATAAGGTAACCTTTAAAAGGATAGAAAAATTAGTGAGCAGGAATGGCAATTTAGAGAAAGCTGAGTTCGGAAAAGATGGAAGTGTAATTGGACGGCCTACCAAAGCACCACGGATATCCAGCCATAACTACAAGGTGCATACTATTGCACGCGAGCCCATCAGTCTGCCTGAAAGTAATTGAATCGTTGAGTATTCCACCAAGGTAGGAAGATTATATTCTGAACGCTAGTATATTATTGAGATTGTGATTAGGCACAGATATAATATATTTATATTGATAAGTGATCTAATTGCGCGATCCGAGTTAGTTAAGACTACGTGTAGTGGTTTATTCTCACTTAATATAAGTTTGTTCGATATCTAAGTAATTTAAGTTAAATTCTTAATAAAAGTCATATTAAGAATTATAGAATGTCTCATATCATATTCCGAGAGAATCCCACACCTCTAACTTACGTGGAAACCCCACGACATAGCTATCGAACGATGGCTATGTCGCAACTTAAATACATAGAATTAAGTAATCGTAACGTACTTCGTGTTACAAAACTTCCACTACACAAATTTCTTCCGCAAACTTCAAAATATATATACATATATAAACTCATGAAGAGACCTAAAGGAATTGGAATGGATTCTTAACATCATAAGTATTACAATACTTAAATAACAAAAGCATTAGCTCAAAACCGGAAATCAGAGAACGCCAAAATGTTTTTCAGCATCAATCGAAAGCAGGTAAGATCAAAAACTGTTTTATAATGAGTTGAGACACACGCTTCTTTTGTCCACAGCCATTCATTTTTATAAAAAAAAATAAGAACATCTGCTACCATTTAAATTCTCGGGAATATTTCTTTCATCGCGTTTCTTTCTTTCAATGACTTATTGAAACAAAGTGTAAAACCCCAAAAAGAGCGAAAAATCTTTCTTTCCTCGCTTCTTTACAAGACTGTTAGTTTCATCAATACCTTACACAATATCCTTCCGTGCTTTTCCATATTTATAAGAATAGTATTTCATTTGGTATATTTCCCGTTTTCTTCATCTCCGGTTCTTTTTTTACTTGTTTTTAAAGCAAAAGGCAACAAAAGAATCTGAGTCTTACAATGAAAGACGATGTTGAAAGCCTTTTGTGTCTTGTATATTTCAAAGATCCCATCGATGGAGGCGAAGAATAAAAAAGGAATAAAGGAAACTTTTTGAGAATATTTCTTGTATTATATAATCCCGTGTCGTGTCTCGTGTGAGTAAAATAAATCGAAGACCCATTCGATGGATAAAATTTATTAGCACATGGAATTCTTACTGAGAGAGTTTTTGTGTTTTTGTTATGGACTTATTTAGAGAGCAAATGATTGTATGGTTTACTTTTAGATTCCCAAAAATTGTTGGTGTACTTGATAACTCTAGGGTAGAATTTCGATCTGTAAAATATGTAGATGAATTTTTCAGAAAACAATTGTAGTCAAACACGGGATTTGTGAATTTTTGAAACGGCTTAGGCAACATATATTTCCCAAGAAAAACTTTGGTTGTAACATATTGATAGTGTTGAAAGTTCTTTTTATTTAAATGTTATTATATATTCTTTTTTTTACTAATATACTAGTTTCAAATCAATATTAAATAAATAATTGGATTTGATGTGATAAGGACTATATTATAAAACAAGAAAATTATTGAAAACAAATGTTTGCAAATCTATGCAAAAAGCGTATAGCTTAATAGTTCTTTTTTCCTGAGATGAATACCTAATCTTTTTTCAAGTATCTCTATAAAAGAAATTGCTTTTAGATCCCGTCTCTAAATAAACCTTGCGTGAAAAGAAGTTAGACAACCTCCCCTATACGTGTTTAACCTTTTATCGACCGCATTAGGTTTACTGCAGTTTTTTTCATGCAATATATTTTTTTTGAATCACTACATTGAACATTAAGGGATATACATAAAATAAATACTCAACTTTGGGAAATTTAATTAGTTAGAGCTAACTAATTAATTAAAGATATTTAACAGTAAAATTAATTACATACACTGTTCACTCAAAATAAATAATCAAATCATTTTCTAAGGTCTTCCTTAACATACAAAAAGATTAAACACTTACCTTTTTACATTAACTATTTTTTCAGAACAAAAATGACAATCTTCGCAATCCTCTGAAAACGCCGTCAGATGAAAACGCTATTTCTGCTATAAAGCTATTCGCCTTCTAGGCTAAAATACTCATCATAGAACCTGTGCTGCCATATATCTTGGAAGATTGCATTAAAAAATATTTTAGCTTAGTATTGTCAGAGTATCCGTTAAAACGGTTACTCTATGTAATTTTAAAGTGAATTGTACTTATAAGTACTGTCGGCTGATAAAGGGTTAAAATAGTATTTTACGGTATATTCTATACTGTTCGGGATAAAAGTAGTAAAACGATGAACTCTAGGAAGTACTTTGAAAACTTTGAAAACATCTTCTGTACACGGTGGATCTTCAGTAGCATCAGGACTCGGACCCAAGACACGACAACGCCAGCCTTGAGTTTGCGATTTCGATCACTCGACTGCCACAGTCACTATGAATAACTGAAATTGACATTACTAATTTACCTAAATAACATCTCAACATCTCCCGAATATTCCTGGGCTTCGTAGCCCCATCCCCCCGTAAACTCTTTTAGCCTCCTTGACAGAGAGGTAACATTATCTTTGGGTATCTACAGCCTGAAGTCATAGAAACTAAAATGAAACTAAAATGCATGTTAACTAAAATGTCTCGTTCAGGCAAAACATATTGGCCGAGATAGTCGAGTGGTAATGACTGTTGCAGTGTTGCTAGTGATAAAACTGCGAATAAGACATTTGATTACATTATGCAGTTCAACGAAACGAAGTCGTTTCTGATAAAAACTATAAGAATTTATACATTTTATCTCTTATACTTTTTTACTGTTAAATTGGTTGTAACTCAAAGAACTATTTCGAAAATATTCAATACAATAAGTGTATTTAATATTAATACCCTTTTTGTAACTCTGTATTGATCCTTAATTAGAGACTCTGAGACTTTTTAGTGCAATAAAGAAGAAACAACTATCAGCATATGGTAGAAAAAATATATAGGGGGGTATTAAAGTGAATTTTTGACTAAAAAGTTATTTAGTCATAATGAATACCTTAAGCGGTCAATTTTAAGGCCAAAATGTTCCAATTAAAGGCATAATTTTTTATTGCATATATTTAAGTATAACACTTAACAAAATATAAAAATCTAAGAATTTTATTCTAAATTCAGTTTTAAAGTTTTCACACAAATTTTATCATTGTGTAACACAAAAAACCCTAAACGTTTGGTTTTTATAAGTACATTTTGCATGCTATAAATAATGTTTCATATATGCGGTAGAAAAATTTCTCTCCTACTAAGAAAAAAAAATCATGTTCGCGCCTCTTTTTCAAAAGATATATATATATATATGTACACACAATTTGAAGCGTGGTGTAATATTACATTGCAATGGGGACAAAAATAATATCGGCTTCTTTGTATATGGGCTTGGTCTGAAAAAACTGTTGATCTGGTGGCATAAGTAAACCTACATTTCTGTTTCTTCTATTTAAATTACCATTTATATTTTAGTACAAATTATTACGCATGGCTTGGGAAAATATTTGTCTCGATATAATTTTAAAATTTTAGTTTAAACCAAACCTTGTTGAACAAATTTCGAATTATAATTTTTTAAAACCCGTTATTATTAGTACATTTGTATGCACAGTTCTAATTTTATAGACTCAGTAATATCTTTTTATTTGACATAAGCTGTTGGCTGGTATTCTTTGCCACTGGTTATTTGTTGGTCACATTTTGTTTAGAATATTCACCATTCTCGTGGTGCGCTTTGTCATTTAAACTACTTACAGATGATATATCTAAGCATTTTATATATTCTAATTTTTTGAAAAAAATCGCCAAAAAAATTTTAATTGAGTTAATTTTTACATGGGGATTTCAAATTCATCTTCGGAAAATCCCTCTCTTAAAAATAAATTTTAGAGAAAATATTCATTACAGCATTCTGAAACTTTAAAGCATTTTTTACCATTTAAATTGAAACCCTTCTCATAAAATATTTCAGCATACAGCCATTTTAGAAAATTGATATCGGATTAAAATTAATCTAATTCAAATTTGTAAAAGTCCAAGTTTTAGTAGCGAAAATCACATAAGTTTTTTTTTTTTGAGAGTGAGATTGTATTATTTTTAGAAAATAAACATAATTATATTTATATATATACATAATTATTTTTATATATATATATCATAAAATTAAATTTTTGTATATACATAATTATAAACATATTTCCGTAATAGACATAAATTATATTGTATTAAAGATTTTTCTTTTTGAATAAAGCGAGAAACTTTCCCCCGTGATTTCATTCCTCTTTCACTAAACATTGACAGAATTTTTACATATACTTTTGCAATGTTCCATTTTTCCCACCCATAAAATAATATTTAATTTCCTCTCAACTGAGCTAGCAAATTTCATCATTTCCATATGTGTTTAATGTTGCAAAATTTGTCTGTCCACGTCGCTTAATAAACAACTAAATTTTGCTGTTTAGGAATGGAAGATTTTACTGCAAGTGTTTTTTTTCAATAAAGGATGTGATAACGTGAAATATTTTCGTCCTCTGAATAAACAATGAACACCTGAAGATGTACCATTTTATTTAATAAATTTTGCTGTTGCATTTAATTATGTTAGATTTCATTTCAAAACCAAAGGTAATATCTGGCCCCAATTGCATTAGAGACGTTTCATGATTTCTGCATGTGTTTAAAGTTATAAAATTTGTCTCCCTACATCACTCATCACTCAAATGGGTATAAATTTTTGATCTTTAGAAAGAGAAGAGTTTCTTTTATTTTGTATACCACCTCAGAAAATAATAATGATAATGTATCGTTTTCTTTACATTCTGTAATAAATATAAATTTTTTTTAACTTAAGGTATCCGACTACGTTCGAAATCATGATTTTAACAAGGCGCATACATGGATAATTTTCGTGATATTTAGTGTCACTTAGATTAGAATACATGTATAAAATTGTTTTAAGGACATTTTGGCAAAAGAAATTATTTAAATACAATATTTCGGCAAAACATTAACTTAGAATGAATTTTTTTTCAAAATGTTCTCCTTTTGTGAAAAATGCTTCTATTATAATAATATTTTGTCTGTATATAACTCAAACCTCTGTACAGAGGCTCAGCTACAAAGTTTGAAAATTTCACGTTATTTTCAGAGTTACAACCATTTGAAATAATTATCGTCATTTTGTTCTTAAAATTTCTGCCCCTCTGTTGTCGTAAAACATGGATAAACCCTCTTCTAAGTTATATATTTCAAAAATTCTAGTTGAGCTTTTGTACAGAGGTATGAGCTACAGACAGGCAAAATATTATTATTATAGAAGCATTTTTCACAAAAGGAAAATGTTTTGAAAATGGGTTATTCTATGTAGCTTTTTTGTCAAAATATTGTACTTAAATAATTTTTTATTGTAATACTATTCTTAAAACAATTTTACATACATTTTCTAATCTAAGGGACATTTTCAGTTTTCCATATTTATTTTCTTGAAAAGTTGAATGTCGCACACATAATTATTTTTTATCAAATAGCTACATTGTTCCCAAAAAGTTTGCCACTCTTGCTATACAATATTATATTCATAATACATTTTCCCACGTTGATGTCAAAATCAAAACAAACATTTAAAATTATCGATTTATTTTAGAATTTTAATCTCCCCCAACTTTCATTTTACTGTTAAATTTCATACTTAGAACTTAAGTTTTCGATTTAAAGTACTACTTTGCTTTAAACAAGACAAATGTATCTAATGTGTATTGATAGTTATCATTGTGGCTGTGGTAACTGAGTGGTCCTGATCGGGAATTCAAACCCGACTTTATCTGTGTCAAATTCTGGTACCACTGAAAACCTTCCTCTTTTAAGGAC
>BMAV01024927.1:142116-212190 GCA_019973955.1 Trichonephila inaurata madagascariensis | reverse complement strand
CAAATGTTGTGTGTAAAATTCGTAGGAACAAGATATTTCAAAAAAAAAAAATAATAATAATAATAAATAAAAATACCAGGAAAAGTTAATCAAATAATAAATTCTATAGATGCACGTGACATGCATAGAAAAAAATTTAAAATGTTTTAAAATGATGTCTTTTATGAATATGATACTTCTTTAATGTGTAATAACTTACGTTGCCTCTTTTGAGCTACATCTTTTGAAAGGGTTTTGAATTGTCTGATGGAAATACATTCAAATATTTAGAACAGAGACGATTTTATAGAGTTGTGTGAATAATCCATACAAAAATTGTTGACAACATTAATGCTTTTTAGGCATAACATTACATTTAAATGATTTTAACTTGAAAAAAATTCAAGGCGTGGGAGTTTCATATTTGAACTGTCAAAAAGGTTTTCCCCCTAGAGATATTGAATCTGGAAATCTTAGTAATATTACACACATAACTTAACACTTTTGGGATAAATGAGCACTTAAAAAAACTACCGTAAAATCCGGCGTATAACGCACACCAGTGTATAAGGCGCACCTAAACTTTTAAGCTACATTTTTTTTAAATTTTAGGTATATTTGCCGAATAACATGCGCGCCCCCCCGGGTTTTTTATGAGGGAAGCGGGAATATATGTCTGCAGTGATCATATGTTTTTGAGTCATTTATTTGAGATACTATCCCAAGCTTTTGAAAAAAATTACAGTACACTACTAAAACTACAATCTTTTAAATTCGTTAGGTATGTCATTTCTATTAAATGAACATTATTCCAATCTATTTAGAAGTCCATTTTTTTATACTCATATCTTCTTTTGTTTTTGAAGCTATAATATTTTTATACCCACACCCATGAATTTCAATCTTACTTTTTGTGTTCAAAGTGCTTGTTATACGCCACATTTTAAAATAATTTAAATTTCAACTATGAAGAGTGTTTAAAAAGTTCTATATTTCATTAAAGAATGATTTTAAAACAAATTAAAAGAATTCAAAATAACTAAATCCCAAAGAACCAACATAAGTATCAAAACAAAGAAGTTCGACAACAACTTTATTTGTTGGATATAATTAGAACATGCGGACTATAGATCTGCTATGTATTCCTAGTTGGATACAAAAATCTGTAGATTTTCAAAAACTCATGGAAAAATTGGAACGTTTCCGAACGTCTAATGATACAGTCTGATTCATGAATCCAAGATTCAATACTAGAATTGGGGAACAGAATTCCAGACACACCTTTGCTTTAATTGAAAACTTAACAGTCGTATAACTAATCATTTTCAAGTCCTTTTATTCTTGAAAAAGTTTTTTTTCGGAACGGAAGGATTACATTGTTAAAGTCTAGAAACAGAGTGACAGAGGATGACTCATCGTCATGTTACAATCGATATCGCCTTATATGAAACATCTTATAAGTATCATGAAGGAAAAAAATTTAATAATTCATAATAATAGTTTACTTAAAATATATAGTATTGTTAAAAATTATTTCATAATAATGGTTTACTTAAAATATATAGTATTGTTAAAAATTATTTCATAATAATAGTTTACTTAAAATATATAGTATTGTTAAAAATTATTTCATAATATATAATAGTTTACTTAAAATATATAGTATTGTTAACAATTATTTCATAATATAATAGTTTACTTAAAATATATAGTATTCAAAATTATTTTTGGGACATTATTATATTTAATAGATATTGTGTGTGTGTGTGTGTGTGTGTACTCGACTTCTGTATATGTTTTGTTTATTATTTATATTAAGAATTAAATTATATAGCTAATATGTAAAAAATATAAGGTACTAGCACTCGAAAAAAATTGCTTTTGAATTTACTTTATTATTGGCACTTTGATAACTTCCTATTTGCCATCCACATTCTCAGGGACGTCTTAAAGCCTGGGCCAACTAGCCCGGGTCAAGGGCTTCGGCCACATTAGGTCCCTTGTCTCGTTCTCGACTGATCTTTAATAAGATCATGATTCGAATAATTTCAACGCTCGAATGTTATTTCCAGTTACATTCTCCGAAAAATTGGAAATTTCGGACGATATGTCAACTGGCTACACGTGATGACCGTCGTCTATGTATAGGCCTAGGCCTACCACCATACACCATCATTATCCATTCATTCAAAAGGTGGCAGTCGGTCGAGGTTGTGCGATTGTAAGTCATACACATTTATTTGTTTCGGTTTATTGTTTGTTCGAGTATTTGACAACGTATATGCTATGTACTGTCTCCTTTATAGGGTCATATGTGGGGCCTACAATTGTTTAGGGACACAGGTCCTACTTTTGCATTGGGGCTCAGGGACTCAAGAAGTCTTAAGACGCCCCTGCATATTCTAGAACAACATGAATTTTATCAATGAAGGATGGCGTATTTTTAAAACTTGAATAAGTGAAGACAAAGATACTCAACTTTCTCTTGAATCCAATTCATTTAAATAAAATGCGCATAAGCCTATTGTTAGTGTAACCAGACTCAAATATGCAACTAAATTCAAGTCTTACAGAGAAGGAATTCGCAAGCATAAAACCGATGGGTTTCCAGTCAACCTCAAAATGATTAGCTAAGTTAGAATAATAAAATTAACCCCTTCCAGGTTCGTTTTATTTCAGGATTATGGATAAAAAAATGTCAAGTTTTTGTATGCTTATTTTCAAACATACATATTTTTGTAAACATAATTGCACCATTCACATACAAAATTTCCTAAAAAAAAAATGTAAAAAAAATCTATTTAAATAATTGAGTAATTTACCGGTAAAGTTGGCTTTCTGTATGGCACAGAAAAATCATTAGACTTTGGAGTCAATTCACACTACAATTAATATAAAGCTTAGAAAGCCTAGCTTTTATCTTGAATTGCAAATTTTATTTACATCTTTTTCATTCACATAAATGACTATTAAAAAAATTATTACTCAAAATTTAATAGTGTATGATAAATTCAAAAACACAGTACTGCACATAACCCAACATCGCAATCTGGACAGCAGAATCTTACTAGAATTATTCTCTTTTTTCCTTTTTCCTTTTACTGTCTCCCTTTGAGCAACAAATAATACACTGTTGTGTTTGATTAGTTTTCTTCTGTGTTGGGGGAATGTAGTCAACAAAGAGTCTTTCAGGCAAGCGTGAAGGGGGATGCTCAGCAGAAGGACGTCCTCTTTTTTGTAGAAAACCCTCTGGTTGGTACTTTTCACTTATTCCAAAAGATAAAAAAAAAGTGAAATAATTTGGGAAAGACCAATTGCGTGTGCATAGTGTAAATTTTCTCAGTGCCCGAGTTACACTCGGGATCAGCCAGTATGGTACGGTCTGCCTGAACTCAGCTCGGAAAAAGCTGGGAAGGGGTTAATTCATTGCTTCTCAAACTTTCTATACTTGCGACCCAATTTTCAATCATAATTTTCATCGCACCCCCTTCCACACAATAAAATGTATTGAATTCAATAATACACTTTGACGTAAAGCTACAATAGGACTTAAATTATAAACCGTGCAAATTATCAAGATAAGTATTAAGTTTTGCATGTAATTTTATGACACATTCCCATAGGGTCACTGGTAATTATTAAACTTGTTCTTAACTTAGCACTGTTAAATTAATTATGAAACACATTGTGCAGCACTGATACATTTATAAGTGCATTATATCAGTGTAAATCTGTATTTTATGATGTCAGAATGTATTTTGTTTTGCTTCCGTTCAGTAAATTATTAATTTTTTTTTAAAAATAATCTTTTGTTTTCAACTTTTCGATATACTTGCGCCTTCCTTGTAGGGTTATCACGCCCCACAGTTTGAGAAACACTGGGTTAATTATACATTGAAGCCAAACAACAACAACAAAAAAGTGTGTGTGCTTATGGCCACACGATAGTGATAACTTCAAATTTTGTAATGTCATTTCAGGGATTAGTTAGGTGAATAAAAAACAAGGGGATATTAGTATTGTCATATAAAACTGCTTATTCATATATGTCTGTACTCACTAAGTAATATTTTTTATGAAATATAAAATCATTTGTGAATTAATTGTATTCAAAGAAGGAAACAATAGGTTTATGGAAGATGAAATAGGTTATAAATACTTTAGATACGAAATTATTTAAATATCTTTAAAAAACTCCGTCAAGCGTTATTCCATACTTCATCCTGCTTTCATATCTCTCATTTGACATAATTAAATTGAATTTTGATTTTAAAAACTCAACCAAAGGTTTTGATTTGTCTTTTGAAAAATCTGCATTAAAATCCCCATTTAAAACCATTGGTGATTTGCTCAGAAGAGCCGATCCAACTTCGTGAATTTTGGTTGTAATTTAACAATATTCAATTATATTTATGAATTAATTTAAGCAAAGGGATAGTAAAACAGGTAGTTGATTGGGAAGAGAGGAACCTAGGTCAAAACCCTTAAAAAGGGATTTATTCAGAAGATTTATATCACATAATCTCTAGCTTATATTAGCTCTTTTGTCATTGTATGGCAGTTTTGTACAAGTATATCCGGTGCTGCTGCAAGATAAGTCTTCTTAATTATATTTTGTCTTCTTCTATTTAATTCATTTAATGAAATTTTTTCTGAATACCTTTATACTTAATTTTGTTATTTTAAATTTTTGATTGTTTTAATTTTCTTTTTAGACTCAAAGTATATTTAAGCAATTATGTGATAAATAAAACTATTTGTTCTCATTACTATTCTGATTCGCTTATAAAAATAGATTTTTATTCTTAAATTCACTGCAATATTGCTAATGATAATTATACTATTTACTTAGTTTTATAAAAAAAAAATTGTCCTTTTTCTACATTTTAAGTTTTATTTTAGTGTAGGATTTTTTTCTCTCTCTCTCTCTAAGCCTATTTTTTAAAAATATTACATGTTTCATTTTCATGCTTCTACTAGAATTAGAAAGAATCCCGCCATTCATTTTCGTAGAAAGAGGTGGCAGGGCCCCATTTAGATCGAAGCTAAGAATTTCACTTTCCCGGAGTATTGGTGGGGAGAGGGGGGACAAACTGCCGCGTTTCATGTCGTTTCGGAGTGGCGGGATGGGGACGTCATTTCTTTGGCCATATGATTTCTTTTTAGGGGTGTATATGTCACGGATGATCTTGTCCGAGTACGATTTTCGACTAAAGACGAAAAAAGCTGAATGAGCGTTACAAATTCGAACGTTACGTTCATTCAAGTTCACTTTACAGCAAAACGAGCCTAAGGAAGTTATCACTTCAAAAATCTTAAACAGCGTTCTGACAATAAAAGACCTATAATATTGCATTTTGAAGAAAATTTTAGCAAAATGTGACAGTTCAAAGATAGCCGTGGGGCTGTTCCTTTTCTTTGGAGTGAGCTAAATTCAACTCATTTGATTTCTGATAGTACCCAAATTTTGTGACATTTTTAATAACAATTACATAAAAGTTTCAATGCCGTAAGACTTTCCATTTTAGAATCTCTCACCAAATTAAAAGCGACATTTTTCAAAAATCATTTCTAAAAGAATGAATAAAATCAAAAAATTCCTTTTTTACGCATTTTTTCCCCTTATTCATCTTTCAACGGAAAAGATCGTTGATACTACCTATGCTGATGAATACCTTCTTTTATTCGATTCAGCTCTATCGAATACCAGTCAAGTTAGATATCACGGAACGGATCGCGAATTAGATTTCTCAATGCAGCTCGGATTGTTGCCATTTTAACACATAAATAAAAGCTTGCTTCAGGGACTGAGGCCTTGTCACTAGAGCGAAAATAAAAAGAAGACTGTTCCGTGTGTTTGTTGCAGCTTTTCAACTAGCGATGCGCCAACAAGATTTTGACTCAAAGGAAAGATTTCGCCTTTCAAGTCATCATCCCCTGGGGGACTTTTCCCTACCCCCCGAGGGCACGATGAAAGATTCTATTCATTCAAACAAATTAAAATCGTATTCTAAAAGGAAAACATGGCAACGCTTGTAAATAGAGAGCTGTTTTTGAAAATTATTCACCTTCCGATGTGTAATGCAAGCAGAATGTAAAATAAATCAACGAACTCGTAGGTGATTTTGTTCAGTTTAGAGTTGGTTGTGAAAATTCGTATAAAGAGACTTTGATAAAATAATTTTAGGTGTTTTGCCATTTCTCTGGATTATAGAGGTGTATAGGCTTAGATGTGAATTATATATGTTTTGGAGAGTCTTATAGAATAATCTGTTTGAAAGAGAAATGTTATTCCAATTACGAAAAGAAAAACTATAAACATTTTGTCTTAAAAAATAAAATTTGAAAACATTTATGCATCTGAGGTACATACAGAAAAGGAAATGAATTTTGAGATAATTATTTATTTACGAACTATATACATCGGAAGAATTGTTATTTCTTTCTCTCTCATAAATGCTTTCTGTAATATTTTAAAGATAACTTAACGCTGATAAAATTTTCGAAGGAAAAATTACAATTAAAAATTATAAAAATTGCTATTAAATTTAGTATTAGCAAATTAATTACTAAAATTATTAAATCAAGAATTATTAAATCAATTATTTTAATTAATTAAAAAAATCATTAATTAAATAATTAATTTACTAGTTTTGCTTTTGTGTGAAATAAGTTGAATCTAAGTTAATTTTCTCCTTTTGTTAAAATTTTTTTTAAAAAATTTTTCTCTTTATTTTTAAATAAAGAAAAAATTTCACTTACTTCTTTCTTTCCCCTAATACTAAAAGTCCTTTGTTAAAATCAGTAATTGCCAAATTATAAATCGTCAACATTTGGGTATTTTAACGTTTAAATCCCATTTAACTTTTTGATTCGATTTTGAACTTTAACTAAGATACAGTCGTACCCCCATTTAATGAACCCCTATTTAAAGAATTTCATGGTTTAATCATTTTTTTTTTTTTTTTTATCTTTTTTGCTCTCTGTGGCCTTACCCCCTATTTAACGAATAATAAACTCCGAGTTGACGAATTATTTCAGCAACCAAAATATTTCTTCTTTTTCGTTTGAATTAGAAAATATTGGATTCCTTTTCAAATGACATGTCCTTTTTGTCCGGAACGGGAAAAGACTTTTCTTGTCAGCAGTAAATTTTGACGGGGAAGGGAGCAGCCTACATTTTTGACTTTATATGCCCAGATAAGTCATGAATGTAAGCTATCGCGTGAGTTTTAAATATGAAAGGAATTTTTTTCCCGTTTCTCATCTTACTCCACAAAGCAGATGATATATTAAGATTGCAACGATTATGTTACATTTGCTGACGGGCTGTCTATCTGAACCAGTTAATTTGAGGAAATTTTGCTGGTTTGTAGGAACCACAATGAATAAGGATTCTGATGCAGATATTGATAATAGACTGGTTTTTTTTTATAATAGCTTACATTGTTTAGAAACTGTGAAGAAACCTTACGTAGCTGGATTAAATGATGCAATATATTTTTCCCTCCATAAAGTTGAAAAAGGACTATTTAGAGTCAGGATTCAAAAAGATTGTCAAATATGTATTAGTATGTATTTTTTAAAATTTCCTATTAACTCACTAATAGTATGTTTAGTAACTGAGTTTAAAGTGTATAATTTCTAACTATGTACACTGCTGGCCACCGTAAATGTAACACCAAGAAAGACAAGAGACAGCACAACAAAATTTATTTTGTAGATAACATGTTGACCGAGTATCAAATGATTAAATTTATAGACTTCTGTGAAGTGTGGTTCCTGCCAGAATCAGTAGCCAGAGTAGCCGCCATTGTTGGAGATAACCGCTGCCACACGCCTTGGCATTGATTCAAAGAGACTTTGGATGTGTTCTTGGGGTACAGCAGACCAAGCAGCTTCTACAGGTTGCCAAAGTTGATCAGGTGTGGCAGCTGGGGGTATAATCTGGGTCAATCGTTGAGCAACCATGGACCACATGTTTTCTATCGGCGAAAGATCCGGAGAGCGAGTAGGCCAGGGAAGCAATTCAGTCTGGTGATTAACGAAAAATCTTTGGACAAAGCGTGGCACGTGTGGTTGCGCATTATCCTATAAAAATATGGACTAATCCTGTGACTAAGCCCTGAAGGTAAGGAAGGACAACTGGCTCCAACACCTCGGAGATGTAGCTCTGGCTGTTTAAAGTACCAGCAATGCGTACTAGAGAAGTGCGAGAGGGATATCCAATACCACCCCATATCATAATACCTGGTGCAGAACCAATGTGGCAGTGCATAACGCAGCTGTTCAGCATCCTCTCTCCACGGTGTCTCCAGACTCGAATCCGACCATCGTGTTGTTGCAGACAGATGCGTGACTCGTCAGTAAAGACAACTTCATTCCATTCTGCCACTCAAATCCTTCTTTCATCACACCATTGGTGGCGGAGACGTCTGTGGTTCTGCGTCAAGGGTAAGCCAAGCAATGGACGTCTTGCGGACAGACCACTCTGCTGTAAACGGCGTCGAAAGGTAAGCGCAGACACTGAATGATGCGTTACAGACTCAATATGCTGTGCTTTGGTTCGTAATGTGACCGAGCGATCCATCACTGCCATGCCCACAATTTGCCTGTCCTTACGTGAAGTGGTGCACTGAGGTGGATGCGATCGACCACGTCGGTCCGTCGTACCCTCCTGCATCCAACGGTCACATATCCGCATTACAGTTGTTTGGTTTCGTCCAACACGATTACCGATTTCCCTGAAAGATAATCCACAATCTCGGTAGGCCACTATCCTTCCTCTGTCGAACTCGGATACTGGATCAAAAGCTGATCGCTGTTTTCTACGAGATACAACTGATCGTTTTTTGAAAAAAACCACAAGAAAAACACAATTGCCGAACTTGAAATCGTTGAAATCTCCAAGCCTTAAATAGCGTTTTGAGGTGGCGCCACAGGCGCGCGCTAATCATTTGCAGATCTCACCTCCGCTAATGCATGTTGTAAATTTCATGTTATTTGCATGCTTCCTTCAGGGTGTTGCATTTACCGTGGCCAGCAGTGTATATTTTTGTGTAGTTGCTTATTATATAATTTCTAAAAGGTAATTGTAAGAAAAATCTCTCTTTTTTTGGGCCCCGAGGTAACAAATAACCTCCAATTAACAAACAAAATGCTTGGTACTCATGAATTCGTTAAATTGGAGTTCGACTTTAATATATGTCACGTATGTCCCAATTCAAGATACATATTTTTAATCAATAAAGATACTCAAGCAATATTTTAATAGCAATGTATAAGTACAAAGGCACACAATATTCTCAATATTAAGTTAAGAGTTTTACGCACTACGTGATTTTGACATAGGCCTTTTTCAAAGTATTTGTCTAATATGATGATATGTGAGCAACAACGTAGGTTTTCGAGAAAAGAGGGAAAGCGAGTGGTCGGTCGTAAAACTGCAACGTGTAACATGACGGCGACACGTCTTGGAGGTAATGATCGACCAGAGACCGATCCGCTCTGAATTATGGGTATCGTTTGTCGCCAAAATGACGCATTAATCGCCAATGGAGAAGAATTATTCATTCTTGAGCGGCAGGATTCATGCATATATGCAAACATTTGTGTTTTCTTTAGAAAAGGAGTTTTTATACTTTATTGCTTGTAATTACTGATTTCAGGGGAATAGAAAATATAAACGATCATATAAATTGTTTTCGAATTTTTTGTTTCTTTTTTTAACTATGAAGCAGTACTATTACTTTTCAGTGTTCTTAAAGTAAACAAGTTAATAAAGAGATATTTATTTTTCAAAGTAAAAAAAAATACGTATTTATAAATTTTAATTAACTTAAAAAACATTAGCATTATTATTATGCTGTTCTGTTAATCTTATATTGAAAAATATTTTTATAGCACACATGAGTCACTTTTTTCCTTCTTTTTTTATGGTATAGAAATTATTATTTTTTTATGCGTTCATTTTACTTTGGGTTTTCTTTAAAAAATGACATTAAGAAATAAATGACATAAGTAAATTATAAAATGTTATCGATTAATAAATAAAATTATGGATAATAGACGTTAAATGTTTTAGAAATTTAACGCATAATTTGTATCAGTCAAGAGTAAGTGCTTTTATAACGTCTCACTATAAAGCAACACGTGGGCTACTGGTGACGGACCTCGTAATTTTCAGCATAGGTTGTGACGAGGAAGACACCTGAGCCGAAAACCCCTCCAAACTACCACACCAAGCCAATGGGAGGACTTTGAGTTCGACAGATTTAACGTGCATTATCCTGCACGACGGAGTGTGGCCCCAGGACTCGAACCCGTGACATTTTAGCTACAAATTCATGTTGTTGTTGTTGATATTAATTACCCCACCCAACCGACAGTAACATTGGATCGATGCCCACGAAATTCATCGTGGCAGGGGCTAACTGTACGCCTGTCGCGCGTTATCCGTAGCTTTAAACACCAAGCACACTACAGTACAATTTGGCTTGTTCCACCCCGATATTGAGAGTAGTCGGAAACTTCCCATCTCTTTTCCCCTTCCACCAACCTCACAAGAAGACCTGCAACTCGACGAATATTTATAGCCCTCCTATTCTGAAAAAAGATACTATACATTTACAAACACCCATACCTTCCCCGAGTTTCGAACCCAGGGTCTATGGCACAGCAATTAGTGTCACTAACCACCGTACCGGATGGGAAATTATGAAACATATATCAATAAATAAACGCATGCATTGTAGGTACTAAATGATAAAAAAAAAGTAACGTAAAAGCCCCACTAAAATTAGTCTTCAAAACGGATACATTAAGAACGTATTCTGCTTGAAATCCTAAGATTTAATAATTTTTATGCTTTTCCCTGCGTTATATTACTTTAATTAGAAATATTTACCCCACATTATTTGATTAAAATTATCCAATTAAATTAAACTCAGCTACGTCATTCACATACGTTCTCAAAAGAAGCTTGTTACTTTTAAGCCAGTTTCTTAATAAGGCCAATTAATTCTAATTTCCATCAAGCTATTTTGAGGCAAGAAGCTTAAATAGTATCTTGAGTTAGGAAAATCACCAGTGATATCGAACATATGCTAATGCGATATTCAGGATTAACCATGCGGAATGGCAACCCTAATTAATTTTAATTAAGACGTTATTTGATGAGAGGAGGATTTTCAGAGGAGAAAAATGAAATGTAACAGATTTGTTAGCGGCATTGAATGTTGTAGAATCCAACCCGCATTTCGGATTTATCGGTGCATGTTTGTATGTAAATGTTTGTGTATTTAATACGATACTGACATTAAGGAGATGTAAAAGCAAGTTACGTAAATTGTGACTGTTTCCCCATCATCAGATGACTATGTTTCACAAATTTATGTGAAATATAGTCCTATGTATGCTGGCTCAAAGAAAAATGTATCAAGTTTTCTCAAAGCTAATTCAATTCCTATACTATTAACTCAACTCTTTATATATTTATTTTCGTGGAATTTTCAATCGTTAATAAAATTCATTTTAAAGCGCTCAATTAAACTGAAATTTTATATAAATGATTATTTTGGATGACAATACAGTAATTTAATTATAATTAATAAAAATTAATTGATTAAAACTAATTATTTAAAGAATTACAAATACAGCTACGTTGGCATCATTTTTGGCGACTTAGCGATCCTTTGGCAACTTGTGTCAAAACTTGAAAAGGTTTTTTTTTTTCTTACGTTTTGAAGCATTCAGTTAAACTGAAATTTTATATACGCGATTGCTTTGGATGACAATACGATACTTTAATGGTAATTAATAAAAAAACTAATTACCACTAAATGTTGTGATTCTGTCCTATGTGTATATACATATTTATATTAATTGTAACTATTTAATAAAAAGTAGCTAAAATAAAAAATTTCTATGTTGATCTAAGTAGGAATTGGCTTAAAAATTTTTTTTTTCATATTACTTGTTATATTATCAGTTTTTTCAACTGTTTTTAATTTAGGTTTCAAGGCTTAAGTTTTTAAGAAATAAATTCAGAGTTACAAAGCCGTTTTCATTTTGAAATTTTGATTCACAGTACTAAACATTTCTGTGATGAAAGAGTGTGCGATTAGGATTATGTCCTATATAAATACAAAGTTAGCGACTCAATGTGATTTTGAGATTCAAAAAAAGTTTAATGTTTTTTTTTTTCGTGCCCTCATTCTTTTTCTTCTATTCATAATAATCCTGAGTGGGCCAAGGTCTTCTTTTTTCTATATTCCGCGATCTCCTCTTAACAACAATTATATTAATCACTGTTAATCAGTGATTCTCAAAGTTTCCATATTCGCGACCCAATATTCAATCATAATTTTCATTGCACCCCCCTCATATAATAACAATGTACTGAATTCAATAATAACATACTTTGACCGCAAAACTACTGTACGACTGCCACCGCGTATATAAACGTCTCGCTAAGCCAATGTGTTTACTTTCCAGGACGTATATACACGTCCTTCCGAAGATCGATCTTTTCTGCGCATTGTTAACCATAAAATTTTTTTCCGAAGGCTTTGGAATGCAATAAAAGGACTTTGGAAATGTTTGTGAAAGATTTATCTATTTCAGATTATTTGCTTCTTTATTCCGGCCCCCCCCCACACCGCAATGCATCAAATACGCTCGCCTACGTGGAAAGCTGGTTACATTGGTGACATTGTGAAACGAATTGCTTAACTTTCAATGAACAGTTAATGGATTAATTATTAACCGTACAAATTAGCCAGATAAGTGTTAATTTTAGTATATAATTTTATATATGACAATCAAATGGGATCACTGGTAACTATTGAACTTTTTCTTAATTTAGTATTGTTAAATTAATTATAAAATAAATTGTGTAGCACTGATACAGTTATAAGTGTAAATGTGTATTTTACTTTTTATTATGTCAGAATGTATTTTGTTTGCTTACTTTCAGTACATTAATAATTTTTTTAAATAGTCTTTTGCTTTGGACTTTCCAATATGCTCGCTCCCCCCTCGTAGAATTGTCCCGCCCCTCAAAGGGGGCGCGTCCCACACTTTGAGAAACACTGCTGTTAATACTTTAAAATCATCCTCCACACAATCAGCCCATATAAGTTTATGCCTATCCCTAGATCTAGTTCGAATTGGTTTGTAGTTGAAAATTCTGAACGTCAGGGATGAGGGTTCCATAAGGCAGATGTGAACCATAATCCTCAATCGACCAATCTTGCGGGATTTAATGTCATCTGCTTCCATAAATAGCGTATATAACGAAATTATGTCTTTTTCTCCACAATCCGTTCTCATTCATAGCACCAAAGATATATTTAAGAACTTTTCGCTCAAAAATGGCTAGCTGTTCAGTCTGTGATTTAGTCAAAGTTTCGGATCCATAGATAAGTACATGTCTGGTTATTGTTTTATACTGCGTAGTGTTTTAAGTGTCCTTATTACAATAATTACTGAATATCGTGTATATGTTGAGAGAAGACTCTAGCGTTTATCCTCTGTGCTGTGCGAAATGTTTACAAATATACAACAAAATTAATTTCTTCCTCTCTTCGAGATTTGACTGACCAAATTCCAATCATCTTTTTAATTTCTGATTATTGAATTGTATAATTAAAAAAATCCGTTTGCTGGCATAAATTTTATTCGTAGACATTTCACCAATTCACAATATTTGCAATGCAAGTCATTCAACATTATGAACAATTGAAGGGAAAACTAAAATGAATTTTCTTAAGAAATTCTGACAAAGCACCAAACAGAATTTAAACATTGGACCCCAAATTTTATGAATAAAATGAATTTTTAAATGCAATATTTCCAAAACATAAAACAAAAACGTTTTTTAATTTAATTTGTTAAATAAGCTTTTAGTGTTCTGTTTTTAGACCTTGTCAGAATCTGTAAAACATTCGAACAAATGTATTGATTTTAAAATCATTAATTTTAAGGTGAAGTTATATATTTGAGGTACGAAAAGCTCTGAAAATAGATTAGTTATGACAAACTACTCTTAAAAAATATCTTCACAAAAAACTTATTCTTTTAATAATCTTAATAATTCTTGTAACCCTTTATTTACTGACGCTACTTCTAAATAACACTCTCACAACTTAAAATTACATAGAATAACCATTTTTACGAATATTTTAACAGTTCTTATACCAGAAACACTCTTTTAATTCCATCCTCCAGGATAAATGGCAGCACGCGTTCTACGATGAGGCTTTTAGCTGGGAAAGCGAATAAATTTAAAACTGAAATTGCGTTTTCAGCTGCCATTGTGATTGGATTGCCAAGATTGTCATTTTTGTTCCGCAAAAATAGTTCAAGTCAAAAGGCAATCGTCTTATTTTTTTATATGTTAGGTGAAACCTTAGAAAAATATGTGACTATTTTGAATGAGCAATATATAATTGATTTTACAGTTGAATAACTTTGTGGTACTTATAAGTACCGCCAGTACACTGGATGTTAGAAAAAGCACTTCGTATTTAATTTTCGCGTCCGAATAGGTTATTATGGTTTTTCATTTTGTTGTAGCATCATGTGTAATAGAATTATGATTTTTCGGCATTTCCATTAAGTTTAACTTATTTATTTTGCTTTTTTATTTTTTTACCGTTTTAAAAATTTTTTTAATTTGAATCTGAGCTTGCTTTTTCACCGCACAATTCAATGTGAAATATCTATTCTTTATTCAAAAATTAACATTTTAAATTTTTGTATGCAATTGAGATTTAATAATAATAGGAGATTTTCAAGGTGCTATAACTTTTTCCTCTCTTCATAGAATGTCTGGGGAAAAAACTCAGTCTTCAAGAGGCTTTGGATTTATCACAGAACCTAACATCTGAAAGCAGTGATGCAGTAACCAATGATTCTTCAGATGAAGAAATCCTAGCAAATAAACTGCTGGAATTTTCATCAATTATAAAGAAGACAGTCAAGAGACTGAGCAAGATCCAGGGTACAGTAGTTCACGTTCAGAAAATACAGAATTTCTTACTCCAGGTTGCACTGCTTTAAAAAAACATGCAATCTAAATCTTACTCAAAATGCGCAACGGGTAATGTATTTTTGAGTATTAATGAAAAGTAAAACTGTTTCCTCTTAAAAATCATCAAATTAAGTTTGTGTGTAAAAACAGTTTTTATGCGTAAAAAAGTAAAATTTTTAAAGTTTTCTAATTTTCAAAAAAAAAATTTGCGCTGTAAAATACTAGCGTTCTCTGGCTATTTAGCATTTTTAAGAGTCAAAATTGTGTTAAAAAAGTCATACGATCTTTTTATATTATGATAATATTTTATCCCACCATGTACTGACGGTACTTTAAAGAACCAATTTAATTAATTAGCTCTAAGAAATTAAATTTCTTAAAGTTGAGTATTTTGTTTATGTAAATTCCTTAATTTCCATTGTAGTAACACAAAAAAATACTGCACGAAAAAATTGCATTAAATCATAATGCAGTAAATAAAGGTTCATACAGAAGTCGACTGAGATGGGTGCAGAGTTTTCTTAACGTAACTAACTAAAAAATGAGAAACAATACCTAACTTTCCCATAAAAAATATATACCTGTAAACCTTTTCAACAAATAATATCTCCTCAATATATTAATAAAAAAATGTTAATGTAAATTATTTTTAAAATAAATATCAAACAGATCTCAATAATTTCGAATATAGCTTAGACTTTAACTTTCCTTCACTGAAAAAATTTACAATAGTGTCTAGAATTATTTTGATCCTCAAGAAGTGGATAGAAAGATAAGTAAAGCCATTGAGTTAATGAGGATATGTTACTAATGTTTTTTCATTTCTAATGGTGCTGTGGATTGGTGCTTTACCATTGTAGACCTAGTACATTCCCCGGGAGCTGGTATCTATTTTTAGTACGACACCATACAGGTGGAATACAAATCGCTACAAGTAATTTGGATGCCCAGTTTCCTTCTCTAGAATGATCTTTATAATTCTAGGAGAGTTGAATCACCAATCCCACATAGTGATAACACGTGATCTTACTTGGCAAAATTTGTTTGCTATGGTTCGATATACTATGCAATGATAAGTTAGGAGAAATTTGAATTCATTTTACCATTATTTTTTCTCCGTATATAGCAATCTAGATGTATGCATATGTCATTCTCGAAAGTTTTTAATTAATATCTTGATTTATGTATATATATAAACTTCAATCTAATGTAATTTTAGTATTTTTTTCCATTGTTATGTGAAGAATATGTGAGGAAAATATTGTAAGACATGTTAAGGAAATTGTTTGAAAACCTATTCAATATTTGTAATTTGAATTTTTAAAATTTTTTACTCGTGTTAATTTATACCGCAGTAAAAAAAAGCATTTATATAAGGAAATAAAAATGAAACAGACCAATTGGTCTGAATATTATTTGTTTATACTCATGCATCACCACACTGCAGAAATAAGATGAAGCTAGATGACCATTATGCTACTAAGGCGACTTCAAGCAGAACTGACAAAAAACTGATTTATCGGGTCTGTTATATTTATCGTTTGTTGCTGTAAAACACTTTGAAACATTTCGAAAAATTCATGGATAAAGCATGGTAGTTGTGAAAAAAGGAAAATAAATCTTTTATATTATCTAAACTGTTACTTCTATTTTAAAGCATATCGCCATGCAATGAAACATCTTAATTAACAGTATCTGTTATAAATTACATTCTTAAGAAACTAAATCTACATAAATACGGATAAACAAATCATTTAACTAAAACTTATATTAAAGCAGCCCTGGGGTTACACAAAGCTGCGGAAAATGAATCTTGGGATTTTGAGTATTACTCAAACAAGATGAAGTTATTACCTCAGTTATTTTTTCAATCTGATGATTTCCACGCCTTGTGAAATATTTTAATAGGCTATACTCATGTGACGCCATAGTCACATGATATTGACAACCACGCGTTCCTATCCAATCAGTTCAAAAACTCATGTGACGTCATAGTCACACACTAAAAGCAATCCAGCTAATGAGTGTTTCCATCTAATCAATTCATGAGCTTTGTTGTTGCCAACCTTTGCTTTTTGCAGAAGCTTTCTCATAAAATGTACATATTTGTCAACAATACTATAGCATATAGGTATACAAAATGTATTTTATTTAGAAGTGTATGCATAAAATAAGATTTTTTTTAAAAAAATCTTTCTGAAGAATTTCTTTTATTTATAACATTTGAGCATCTTTGCCCAATTATAAAATTTAAAATTTTATATTTAACAAATAAATTTATGGTTGGTTTTGAATTCAATGGAGAACACATGTTTGTCTTTATTATGTGACCGTCATGAGCTGAGCCCATTACTTAACATTTCATACGTACATACCATCATCAGCTTTTAGTGACGGAATTTTACTTTATAGAATAACCTATTTAGTACTTACTCAACAACGCTTATCTTGAAAGTGAACTAAGCTGTGTTTGATTAAATTATTTAGCTTCATTTTTTTTCAATAGTTACTCTCGAAAGATACACGTTATAATACATGAAGAAATTTTCTAAATGTGTGTTTGATTTAGAAACAAGAAAGCTATACTCTTATGTTCAAACGTTACTTTACCACGGTTCAAAATTCGCCGCCAATGGCCTTCGCGTTACTTCGGAGTACGATGTTAAAAACCAATAAAAACGCTATGTTTAAAAAAAAACGATTAATTTGTTAAAAATTACAATCCCCTACTCCAAAATATTCTGTTTCTTAAAATTATCATCAAGAACAAAATCGGTAAAGCATTGTTAAAAGTAATTAAAGGCATAAAAAATCAGAACAGGGCATTTTTCCAATCACAAATTTTCCTACAATGTGTTCCTTTTTGTTAATTCCCTACGTTCAAACACAACATGAGAGAAGCACAAGCGAACAAGATATATATATATATTTAACAGCTCCACCACAAAAGAGTCCTTCACATCCCAGTAATAAGTGTTTTAATTCCATCATCCACTTCCAAACCTTTATCAGAAACTTTTCCTCAGAGTAAACACTTTTCCATCTGAAATTTTACAACAGAGAGAAAGAGAGAGAGCTCTTCAATCCAAAAAGGTTTACAATATTTATCTCTCAGATTACAGCGACATTCTTCCATCCCTTTCGCTTGCTTCAGGGAAGCAGGGGGGGGGGGGAGGACTGCAGCAAAATGTTTTAATCCCTCCTGATTCGAAGGAAAGCCTCTCTCGAAAAGAAAATCCCATTTGCGAAGAATCCTTCCTCCCTCCCCTCAACTTCTGGAATGCGCTTGTGTCGCGCCCGAAAGAATCGCCATGTAAAATATGCTCTTCTTAGTCTAAATTGAATTTCTGCAGGGTAAACACTGCCCAGATAAGCGGGCGCTAATGCAATTAAAGCCCTTCGATGTGTGTAGTTGTGCGAAAATTCGAAATAAAGAGATATTTAGCCCCCGCTCTCGATGTAAGCCCCAGCGTCATGGCAACCCAGCTGTGAAATGCACGCTTTAATTACAATTGGCAGTGGAACGAGTAAACCCCATTTAATTGTTGCATTTTGTTGTAAATTTTTCTTGGTTTAATGATTTGATATTCGACTAAGTGTCTTAATTCAGAAATGTGGATTCCGGTTCTCCTTAATGCATCACGCATCAGCGAGATATTAAAGTTCACTTATCTTTGCTAAAAGTTAAAGAGAGTGCTATGCTTTCTCGTTTGAGATATGATTTGGGATTACGCATTGCGGTACGGAAGCATACAGCGGGAATAAACGTGATCTTAATGATTTCTTGAACTAAAAATGTTAATCTCGTATTAAATTTGTTTAGTAAAGTTACTGACTGATGTAAAATTTAGAAGACGTAACACCATAAAAATCTTCATTTTAGCATAAACAAAGTGACCATGGTAGCCATGGTCGTGCTTGCGAACGGACCGTCATTGTTTCGGTCGGGTACTAAGTTTGTATCCTGGGCACTTAAGTATTATAGCAACAATCGCCAACTCTATTGATAACTCACCAAGTTGGCAATTCTTGTGTTTCCATCTAATCAGTTCATGGGCTTCGTTGTTGCCAACTTTTGAAATTTTCAGAAATTTTCTCTAAAAAAATACAAATTTGTCAACAAAAATAACTCTAATAGGTATACAAGATGTATTTTATTTAAAAGTACACGCATAAAATAAAATTTTTTTAAAATTTTAAAATCTTTTGAACAAATTTTTTTTATCACATGTGAACATTTTTACCCAATAATACAATTTGAAATTTTACCCAAGTTTTACAAATGGAACAACAAGTACAATTTGTTTGATGTCTGCTTTAAATTCAGTGCAGAACATGTGTTTGTCTTTATCACGTGACTGTCATGAATTGAGCTTATTGGCAGCTATGTGCTAATGTCGCCAATAGGTTGCAATAATACGTAAGTAACGAGTCCTGAGGCTACTGAGCGAGTATTTATTAACGTCGCTCTATAAAGCAACAAGAGACATTCTTGGCGACGAATCTCGTAATTTTGAGCCACGGTTAAGGGACGATAAAAAATCACTATCCTTAGACCGAGATGAATCAGTACGGTTGGTTGCTGAAGGTGAGTTAACATGGGATTTTTTTGGGGGGAGGCAGGTTAATCCCCTTTTTACTTTGCGGGACATTTCCAATGGTTGAAGATAAAAGGAAGAATGTTATAGAGGGATAAGAAGGACAGACTATCTGTGTGATATTAATGAGTTTCTTGATATGTGATATTTTAAGAATGAGTGAGTGAAAGTTTTATTAACGTTGCACTAAAAAGCGAAATGAAGACTATTGGCTACGGACCTCGTAATTTTAATGATGGACAAAAGATGAAGATACCACCTGACCTACACCCACTGTCCAAACTACCGCACCATGTCAATGGGAGAACTTTGAGCCCAGACAGATTTAATGTGCATCAGCTCCTCTACACAGTGGTTCATCATCAGCACTAAGGCTCG
This sequence comes from Trichonephila inaurata madagascariensis, assembly GCA_019973955.1. Classification (NCBI taxonomy): domain Eukaryota; kingdom Metazoa; phylum Arthropoda; class Arachnida; order Araneae; family Nephilidae; genus Trichonephila; species Trichonephila inaurata. The sequence continues at coordinate 192,201 of BMAV01024927.1, read as the reverse complement.
AACTCAGGACACACCAACCACGAGTTCGTGACCTTAAACATAAGGTTATTGTGGCCATATGAAGGAAATATACAACCAGAGGATAAGTACAAGAAGCATTTCATACCGGAGAAAATCATGATATGGAAATTCTCTAACCAAAGCCACCCTGGAGCCATTGAAAATTGAGTGAATGTTAACGCCCCACTATTCAGTTACACGACGGGTGGAGGGCTTTTATCGACGGACCTCGTAGTTTTGAACCGTGGTTAAGTGACGAGGATGACGCCTGAGCTGACACATCCCGTCTCCTAACTTTCACACCACACCATCGGGCTGGCTACAGATTCAACGTGTATCGGCCCCTCGACTCGGTGGATCTTCAGTGGTACTAGGCTCTAGTAGGCGTGATGTAGAAGTTTGAAGAATGGGTTGCCGGATCCTAGGTATCGTATCTGGACCATGACTGAAAACAAGTAATATAAAATAAAATCAAGTCAATTCCTAAGATCAACAAAGAAACACCACTGAGCATTCGAAGAAATGTAAAAATATTTCAATGATTAGATCCTTTTTTTCCAGTGGAAGAACTGCAGATATGTAGCTCATCAAGTGCCCTTAACTCAACATTTTCATCCTTATTTAAAATACAATATCAAGATTAATCACCTTAAAATGCACGTTTCGGATATTAGAAATGATTTTTTTCCGTAAAAAAATATCTATATATTTTCTATTCTTTTCTTTTTCCCCCCAATTTCTTAATGGTTTTAACAGAGAAAAGAGATATTTCACAGAGTCTCATTGTTGGGGCAATAAAGGTAATGAGATGGCCATTCAAAAAGTCATTCCCTTTCGAGCAACTGGTCTTTCTTCGTTTATTGCTCTTTCATTGTTGGCCAGGAGCTCTTATCTGTTGGCGAAATCTATCTCCGATTTCGATTCATTCTCACTTTGCCAAATTTTCAGCAGCAGTCAGCTAGGAAGAGATTTGATTCGGTTCCAATTTTTAGTTTAGCAGATAGACAGCAGAATTATTTCAGCAAGAGTTTTTCCACCTGAAGAATTTATTTTTCCAATATACACAGATATCTATCAAGCCTGAGAGTAAGTTTGATATTTGGAAATAAAAATGGTACTGTCATAGGCAGAAATTTTTCAATGTTTGAAATGAGGAGAAGGATTAAACAAACACAAATTTGGTTTAAATCCACGAAACATTTTTTATATAAAAGTAAATAGAACAAATACATAACTAACTAAATGTGTATCTAAACATTGTATGCTAATATAATTTTTCCAAACAAGTTCTAATTCATTTTGCATTCTTTCTCTTACCTCTTAATTTTAATAGAAAAGTTTACAATATAGAAATGAATAAAAATATGTTTATACGGGGTAGGATTCAAAAGTCCCCAGACTAACTTAAAAAATATTACCAATTAAATTGCTTGAACACAACCTACTTCGAAATAAGACCTTGAGCAACAACATACTTATTTCATCTCTTGTAAAAGTCATCGAAACATTTCTGAAATCCATTTTTAGCCATGTCCTTTTATTCAGCCTGCGATGCCCCTTTAGTTTCATCTGCAGATTGAAATCCACGATCCTGAAAACGACGTGCCAGTTCTGGAAATATTCTGAAGTCGCAGCAGGCTAAATCAGGAGAGTAAGGAGGAACAGTTGTTTTCGTTTTCACCCCGTCATTGTTTGACGCCTGTTCTTACGTACTGCCACAGAAATGTTTTCTACGGACGTCCAGAACGTTCCGCGTCTTCAAAACTTTTCCCTGCCTTCCCTGAAATGTAGATGCCACTCAAAAGCTTACATTTGCGATAATGTATCACTACTGTACATATACTTCAGCATTTTGTCAGTCTCGATTTAGGAAAAATCACTTTTAGAAGTGAGGGAAAACGCAGTAACAAGAAGCGTTATCGTAGTCACTGTACTGCAAAAATTTTTCACGTTACAGGTTCAGTCCGGGAACTTTTGAATCCTACTTCGTAAACAAAAATATTTATGAATATATTTCTCATGATTTGTTCATCAATACCTAGGAAATCATTGAAAAAAATTTATCTCTACTCAACACACATAGAAGTTTGATAATAATGAATGACGTTAACGTGGAAAGAGGACTATTGGCAAATGTATGATATCCCAATCAAGTTTGAATGTTTAATATGGATTAGAACAGTCTTTAAGGTATCTGACTACGATCGGAACCGTGATATAAAAAAAAATGCATAAATGGATAATTTTCATGATATTTAATGTCACTTAGATTAGAATAAATGTATAAAATTGTTTTAAGGACATTTGACAAAAAAGATATTTAAATACAATATTTCGGCAAAAATTAACTTAGAATACCTTTTTTCAAAATGTTATTCTTTTGTGAAAAATGCTTCTATTGTAACAAATTTTTGCCTGTATATAGCTCAGACCTTTGTACAGAGGCTCAAGTATGATTTTTGAAAAATTCACATTATTTTCAGAGTTACAAACAATTGAAATAATTATCGGCGTTTATTTCTTAAAATTTCTCCTCTCTGTTGTAAAACATGGATAAACCCACTTCTAAGTTATATATTTCAAAAGTTCAAGTTGAACCTCTATACAGAGATCTGAGCGATATACAGGCAAAATATTATTATAATAGAAGCATTTTTCACAAAAAGAGAATATTTTAAAAATGGGTCATTCTATGTGCATTTTTTGTCAAAATATTGTACTTAAATAATTTTTTACTGTAATACTATTCTTAAAACAATTTTATATACATTTTTTCTAATCTAAGTGACACTAAATATCATAAATATTATCCATTTATACGCTTTTGCAAAATCACGGTTCCGAACGTAGTCGGATACCTTAAGCTATTCGGTTTTGATTCATAAATTCTTAAAATGTTTTCAATAACTTTAAAATACACCTATAATTCCCAATCTTTGGAAACTCCTGGCAAATAACAGGATGCTAGAAATAATATAAAATATTAGAATTATAAAAAATATATCTCAAACAAGAGATCATAAGAAATAGGACAATAAAATACACCCCATTTCCTAACATAAAGTTGAATGGTCGATTTATAAGGATTAAATTGTTGATAAATTAAAATTGTGTAACACAATTCAGTCTGTCAATGTTCATCCAACAAAGGTAATTAAACTCTTAAGTGGTTCCCGAAATGTTCCCCAAAAAAAGGCACATTTTTATTGCCTTTAACTAAGCATGATACTCAACAAAATGCGACAATGGAAGAATTTTATTTTAATTTTCAAGTTTAAAGTTTTCCCCCTATTTTTTATTTTATAAATGTGGGACACAAAAAATCCTAAATATTTACGAGTACACTCTGCATGCTATAAAGGATATTTCATATATCTTAAAAGAATTTCTCTCATACAAAAAATATCCTGTTCGCGTAACTCTTTCTTAAACGATTGAGAATTTTGTGTGTATGTGCATATGTGCACACACAATTCAAAGCATTATGTCATAATAGGTATTACATTGAATAGAGATAGGATAGAGATAATATCGGTTTTTTTTTATTATATTAATGTTTTAATTTCTTCTGAAGCAACAAACAGCACATTAGCTTGCCAATACTGTTCTTTATCGAATACTTTCAAGAATCTAAATTCCTACCTTTAATGAAAAATTCACGCCTTCGCCAGAAAGAAAATCCTGGATGATAATTATTTCAGTACTATGAACAAACTGCATCTATTAAAAACCTTAGAACTAATTTTCTCTCTATAAGAATTAAAAATATGTACAAATCAAAGATAGAAAGAAGAAAATATTAGTGCCCGTGCGTTGTACGGGCAAACCGGTTGTGGTCAGCTTTCGGTAGTCCGTACGGTGTATAGACAAACCAGTTAAGGTGTTAGTCCAGCGTTTCTCAAACTGTGGGGCGCACCCCCTAGGGGGAGCGTGATAACCCTACGAAGTGGGCGTGAGCATATTGGGAAGTCGAAAAAAAACAAAAGATTATTTTAAAAAGTATTAATTTACTCAAAATAAACAAAAAAAATATATATTCTGGCATAGTAAAAAAAAATACACATTTACACTGATATAATATACTTATAAATATATCAATCCTGCTCAATGTATTTTATAATTAATTTAGCTATACTATATATATATAAAAGTTAAGAACAAGTTTAATAATTATACTAGTGACCTTATGGGTTTGTCATATATAAATTTTTTCAAAAATTAACCCTTATCTTGATAATTTGTAAGGCTTGTAAATAATCCCTTAAAATGCGATTAAAAATTATGCATTTCGCTTCCCAAAGCCACCGTTTTTTAGCATGTATGGGAGGGTATTTGGCGTATTGGGGGAAGGGAGAAAAGGAATACATAAGCAAACCCTCTGAAATAAGTAATCTGTCGCAAATTCTGTCAAGGCCCTTTTATTGCATTCCAAAGCCTTCGGAATAATTTTATGGATAATAGTGCACAGAAAAGATTGTACTTTCGAAAGACGTCCGAGGCAATTAACGCACTGGCTAAACACGAGACGTTCATATACGCAGGCGACACTTAAGAGGTTCAAGTCGTATTGTAGCTTTAGCGTCAAAGTATAAAAAAATTGAATTCAATACATTGTAATTGTATGGGGGGAGGGTCGCGAAGAAAATCAGGATTGAATATTGGGTTGCAAATACTGAAAGTTTAAGAAGCACTGGGTTAGTATATGAAAATGTTACTTTTTCACTGAACATAAAATATTTTACATATATGAAGAATTATGAAATTAAGATCAGCATATGAAGTTAGTCAGCAGTCAAAACTGTTTTAAATTATATCTGCGTAATTTCTTATTCATCAGAATTGTTACGAAAAATTTTAGGATTTATACTTTTTCCCAATGGAATCTCCCAGCCATATATCACCTCTTTAAGTAGATAAACTGACTAATTACATCAGGTATGCATCACAACATTTTTATCATTTAAATTTACAAAACATTTACGTTAACATGTCTGTTTTGTTCTCTAACGATTATTTGAGTTTCTCATAAATTAGCTTATTAGATTATAACTGATAATGGAAACAAAACTTCCCTTACACTGACGAAGAGAATCGCATGTGCTTTTCTGGTAACTACTACTTAACATCTAAACTAGAGTAATGATGCTGTGGAGCGCATTTAGAGTATTCACACCTCACCAGATGAAACTTTCCCAATTTTTCTCCTCACGATATGCTGTAGCTGCTGTAGATGAATGGTTACTGGCAGTTTTTCGAGAAGCGTGGGACGGAATCTTAGGGCCACTAAAGAACTGCTGTGTAAGAGCTTGATACACGTTAAATCTGTAGAGGCTTAAAATCCTCGAGATAACGTGGCGTGGAAGTTCTGAGAGTGAATGGGGTGAAAGATCAGGTTTGTCACACAGCACTACTTGGCTGCGGAGCAAAACTATGAGTTACGTCGTTTGTCGAATGTAAATTTTTTCCTCTTACCCTGTATTTTTTTAACCTTTTGCATTTGTTATATAGCCGTTTCTTTTGAAACTTTTAAATACAGTTTAAAACAGCTATGTTAAACTTGTTTTCTCCTTTGAAAAATGATTTTTGTTCAATTAAGGTGGAGTGCAGGATGGTTGTCTCCCATGTTTCCAGTTTGGAGCTCCAAATCAATTTAGATGAGCTCTGGGCTCTTGGACATTTCACCTTTTTCCCTCGTGTTATTTGTGAGAACTATGTTAATAAATAAGCAATCAATTTATGTTAAGCAAAGTTAAATTACTTCTTTATAGCCTGATAGTGGTAATCTGAATACCGGGTTTCTAAAATTCACGACCAAATATTCATAGGTTCAAAGTCTTGATCTTAAAAGACTTTGGGGGAATAATAAGGAATATATTGTTCGAGATTTTTAGATAAAACGAACGCACATCACACTACATCTATTAGTTAAGTAGTTGTCCTCAAAAAACTACACAAGCTATTTTCTCACTCTCCTTATACCTGTTATTCTCAAACTTTCAATTTTCAATCATAATTTTCTTCACCCCCCCCATACAATAACAATGCATTGAATGCAATAATATATATATAATGTACTTTGACGCTAAAACTACAATACTATCTTAATTATAAGCCACTCAAATTATCAAGATAAATATTAAATTTTGTATATGTTACTTTCAAATAATAGACATTTTAAGCAAGTCATTTTTAAGTAATAGATATTTTAAGTAAATTATATATACTTTTAAGTAATAAAAAAAGTATTATGTTGCTTTTCTTTTCTAATCTTTAAATTGGAACAGATAACAATAAAGGTGCGACGTGTATATATTTTATGTCAGAATGTATTACGTTTTGCTTCCTTTAAGTAAATTTTTATAATAATATTTTATTCTCGACTTTTTGATATGCTCGCTCCCCCCTCGTAAGGCTATCACGCCCCTCAGTTTGAGAAACACTGCCTTATACCATCACACCACATGAAGACTTTGAGGATCTTATTCTTATTTAGTGAAGCACCCCCTCCTTTATATTGGAACTATTATAAAACCAGGGTTTAAACTTATGACTCAAATTAAACATCACCGACTACATATAACTGTTGACTAAGTTCAGTGAAGAGGTTGGGAGTTACGCTTCGCAGCTGCAATCACCCATTGTTTTCTATATGAAACTTCAAAATATGTATTCATTTAAATAGTTTATCCTATATCAAGTAGAGAGTATTCATTTATGAGGCTCTCTCTCCCTAAAGTTTTAGTTTAGTCTCCAGACTTTTTTGGCGTCAAAAAAATTTTCCTAATTGGGAGAATATACAGTAATACCTCGTCTTACGTTAACCCGACTTACGTGAACCAGGAGTAACAAGATTTTAAAATCTCATCAAATCATCTTTTCTTTTCTTTTCTTTTATCATTGAAACTCAAGCGGAATTAGTGCCAGAGCCTGATAAAATTGGTAATGTGATTGAAGTTGTCGATCTTGTCATGCAAATAAATTTTTTGAAGCGAATAGTGATGACATTTAAGAACTGCTGAATCCCCACTATTAGGTGCTGACATTTGACGAGCTCATAAAAATGCATAAGCAAAAGCAAGAAATTGAAGAACTTGAGTCTTTAGTTCAATCAGACGGGTCAGTGTAATTGAAAAAGAGCTACAATTTTTTTTTTTAGATAATACAGACTCCAACGAACAGTGCATTTTTTCAACAAAGCAAGAAATTAAAGAAATTATTAGCATACTGCTAGGAAATTTTATGGAAGAAAAAAAAATCTTTGAACCGGCTGAGATTACTTTGTTATATTTTATGAAACCATCTAGATCAAAATAACTTCGGTTTGCGATTTTCTGTTTGCATTATCTAAGATTTTATTCAACATTTTTTTTTTCTTAATTATTATTTTCTTTCAACTCCAGCCCTAACGAAAAAAAAAATTATGTATTTATATGAGAAATTATAGACCGACTTAGGTGAATTCGACTTACGCGATAAAATAAACTTACAGTACGCCACCTGTCGCGTAAGTTTGGTGTATTACTGTACTGACCAGTGGCGCACACAAGGGGGTCTGGACCCCCCCCCCAAAGCCCTTGACTTTTTTCCGATTGATTATAATTCTAAGTATATAGTACATTAGATTTAATTAAATATTTGTTATTAATGATTAATTTTATTAATTAATGCTAATTATTCATTCAATAATTAGTTTTTTACTGTTTTTGTTCCCGAAAATCAACAAAATCGAAAGGAGCATGATACAAGAATGGTGAACTTTCGACCCCTTGAAAAATTTCTGTGTGCGCTACTGGTACTGACCATTGTTTGAAAATCTTTACAGAAAGCTCGGTCCGTATTGGTTAAATTTTCCTTCCAAGTTGGCAGGATTGCCAACTTGTCACGAATATCTCGCCCAGATTTGGCATCATATTTTGTCGCCAAATCAGAGGACTAAACAATGATCCAACCAAGTCTCCCTTATTTTTACTGCTTCATTAATTATGATCTGTTTCATTCATTTTCCACATCCAACGAGCCAAACATCGTTGCGAATTGCACATGTTATATAGTTCTTTTTCTATAATATTCATCCCAAAATAATCTAGAAGCGAAATTAGAGGAGAGATTAAATGTCACGTTCAGTTTATTTGTGTTTATGAGTTATTTGTGAATTTGCATTATTATGCTCTTTTTAATAGTTGTCGCTGATTAAGAAGCGTTGCGTCCGAAATTAGATTAAGAAATTGGTTAAATTTTCAATCTGATTCTATTTTTTCTCACTTCTGTTTAGTTTATTAATGTTTTATTTACTTTTGTTATACCCATGATATCCCTTTAAAGATCCAGCTCACACAATTGTGCGGGTTAGATCCCTTTAAGGCCCGAAGTATTTTTATCTTTATATATTACTTTCTTCTGGTTATTGACACTGTACTGACCCCAAGGACACTGTAAAAAATAATGATAAAATATTTGCTACCTCCCTAGTACGTGTAGTGTTCCAACATAAACGTGCGGCTGGGTCTTCAAGAGCTATAATGTGTGGAAGATCATAATATAGTTGATTTAAACAAAAATATTTTTTTTTCTCTCCTTCGGTTTGTTAGAACTTAAAAATAGGATCTTAAAATATTTAAAATTAACCGAAGAAATTTCGTCGGTAATTTCTTGAATGATGTTATGAAACGCATTAGTATTGTTTATGTGATATTATATATGAATGGTATACAATATTCATTTCAATATTCGATTATATCCTTCTATTCTTTCAAATGGGGCTGAATTTTGGCACACAAGCCTTAGCAGACGAGGCAAGTCCCCCGAGAGGGGGAGATATTTCAGTGGTATGCACATTTCAGTTGCAGCTCTTTCTGCCAAATTTTGACGATTGAATTAATTTTAATTCAAGCTCTCGTCGAATGTTAAATATTAATGTGATTTAATTTTACTGACAGTTCTTGAACTAAATTGATACTCAAGGGATCTTTTACACGCCACGCAATCATATGACATGCGTGGCTACGATTTTCGCATCCAGAAAATCAAACCTTTAATTATACCCTTCTTACACATATTAATACATGCTCGTCACTTACAGATATTTTTTTTAAATGGATGTCTGAAACGCTTAAATTATTTTGTTTTCTTTCAATTTCAGATCTACGTATAGATCATTTACAGAGGAATGAACCAATATGCAAACATGGGGAAATGTTCCTCTACCGAAATGCAGTTCAATAAACCTCCCAGAGGGGCAATTAAAAGGGCTGCCCTAAAACAACAAACTCAGGTCTTTTTCCGGGGCATGTCCGATAAGATTCGGGGAGCAGCATCTTCCTCAGTTAAAGTGTTTGGACAACTGGGACGACACATGAGAAGTTCGGCCAAAGGGGCTGTAGGAATACAGATGAACCGATGGGTGAATAGGGTACTGGAGCCCTACCTCTGAAAGTCTGCGCGATTCAAAATTATTAAACATATATTCGTCCATATACGTAACATTTTGAATAAAGAATGAAAAAGCAATCGATGGTGTTCTCATTTTTTGTATGAAAGTAGAGTAATATGGATACTTACGTGTTATCGCAACCATTAGGCGACATTATATGAAACGAATCCCATGATTGCCAATTCAGCACACACGACACATGCGAAATTGGTGTTTCCAACTTCGCGAGTTATCTTGAACGTTGACGATTGCTGCGATAATACGATATAAGTACCTTAATATATAATTTAGGTGGATTTTTTTTTGAATTTCGAGTACTGAATAATAACTATAATTTGTTAAAGTGTAGAATAGGGGGCCCCTTGGCGAAGTAAATTTTTTCGTGACCAGAATCGGTAGCTAAGCAACTTTTTCATAAATATTTGAGAAATTTTTTTATTAATATTTTTTTTTAATTTCTCATTAACATTTTTTTATTTTCATTACAAAATTCTACTTTTTAAATCCTCGGAACATCTAGTGAGAGGCTCCGCCCTCCCCCCCCTCCGCCACCTAGATGGGGGGGGGGGGTAGGGAAGAAACACTCGACATGATGCATTGAATCAATTTATTTACCGCACAAAGAACAGACACAATTTCAACTAATAATAGAATGAGAATGTCGCAATGCTAACTGCGAAAGTAGAACAACGACAGTAAAACGTGAATGATTAGGAGACTATCAAACTAGATTCTTACCTTAATAAAGAATCTAACCTATCATCCGATTTAATCTAATATCAATTCAATCTTAATGAACAATCGTCACTTTAAAGTTTCCTCTTAATAAGTCTTAAATTCCAATAATTCTAATATTATACCTTCAGTAGCAATTTCACCTGACTCGAGTATATCTTCTCTCCTATTCTCTCTCAAGCGAGAAAACCTCAACTATATAAATAGTAAGTTAATTTAAATATCACGATTCTCTTCTTCCGAAGTGTTGGTTGTGAATAACGCTCATTGATAGCCCAAATGTTTCCGAAGAGGATTAATTGAAGAAACGCGTATAGATCCGTTACAACCTATCACTAAATTAAGTTGGTTGGCGATGGATTCTGGTTGCCAAAAAATTTACTTCGCTAAGGAGCCCCTTATTCTACATTTTAACCTAAATATTAATTTTTTATACCTTTTATAATTGAAATGACACGTAATAACTTTGTACTGATTATATTAAGAGCACAGAATATGAGATGAGAAATAGAATATGAGTAAGAATGATTGATTATTCTGTAAGAGATATAGAAGATATGCATAGTTGCATGTATAAAATATTTAAAATAATGGATCTAATACTGTTTTACTTTAATAATAATGATAATAATATAATAATTATGCTTATGTAATCGATAAAAAATTATTTACAGGTTCCATCTTTCAATGAGATTAGCAAATATATCTAAAATTTATACTCTAACTCCTGGAAAAAAAATAAAAAGTTAACTTTAAAATTTAACACTGTCAAAAACAAATAACTCGATACAATTTAAATTTAAAATAAACTAAAAGTAATATAATATTAACATTGATAGAAGAAAAAATAAGCAATCTGAAAAACAAGTAATATAAAAAAAAAATTTAAGTCAATTCCTACATAGATCAACAAAGAAACATTTTATTTTAGCTACTTTTTATTAAATAGTTACAATTAATATAAATATGTATATACATAGGACATAATCACAACATTAAGTGGTAATTAATTTTTATTAATAATCATTAAAGTATCGTATTGTCATCCAAAACAATCGTGTATATAAATTTCAGTTTAACTGAATACCTTAACACGTGAGAAAAAACCTTTTCAAGTTTTGACACAAGTCGCCAAAAGGGTCGCTAAGTCTCCAAAAATAATGCCAATGTAGTTGTATTTGTAATTCTTTAAATAATTAGTTTTAATCAATTAAAATTTTTTTAATAATTATATTATTTTATTGTCATCCAATATAAATTTCAGTTCAACTGAATAGTTTAACACGTGAGAAAAAAAAAACTTTTCAAGTTTTGACACAAGTCGCCAAATAGGTTGCTAAGTCGCCAAAAATGATACCAACGTGGCTGTGTGTATGTGTATTTGTAATTCTTTAAATAATTTGTTTTATTTAATTAATTTTTATTAATTATAATTAAATTACTGTATTGTCATCCTAAATACTCATGTATATAAAATTTCAGCTCAATTGAGCTCTTTAAAATGTATTTTATTAACGATTGAAAATTCCACCAAGATAAATAAATAAATATATAGAGAGTGTGAGCTAATAATAGGAATTGAAAGACAATATAGCCTTAGTTTTGATCTAACTACATCCAAAATTCAAAAGTAGAAGTGTAACCAAAGCCACGTTGCCAAAACTAAAATGTAGCAATAAAAAGAATATTTTTACGACGATTTATGCAAAACAAATTGCAATTTTGCAACAAAGAATAAGAAATTTAACAAATATAGCAATAAAATAAGTATAATAATGAAAATATTTATTAATCTCAGAAAAACTGCATGATGAATAATGATAATCACATCATGTCTCCAGAATTTTGAAAAAAATCTTCGAAATTGAATTTAAAAAAAAATCTAAATCAAATTTCTAAAAAAATCTCTTTTAAGTTGTAAATTATCATCATAAGTGTACAAAATTTCACAAGTCTGAGTCTCCATGTTTTTTTGTACTACATTCCCGATATGATCATATAAACACTTTCTTTTATTAATATAGATTATAAGTGAATCGGATTTAATAGCTTTTCCATTTTCAAAAGAATTGGATTTGATAGCTTTTCCATTTTCAAAAGAATCGGATTTAATAGCTTTTCCTTTTTCAAAAGAAGCACATGAGTTATTTCTTTTAAATAATTTATTTTAGAAACTTACAAAGATGAATTTTCCTAAATAAGACTCTTTTAAAGTTTAACAGATTTGTGGAATTTTCTGAGAAAGTAAAACACATGTTTGAGAGTTCACAGTACATGCAGACTATTGATTTTCAAACACGCATATCTCAAAATAGATAATAGACCGTTCTAAACTAAACCACTACACATAAGACCCTTGTCTATGATGCGTCTGGCAAAAGCTGTTCCGTAACAAATAAACAGGATCTGTCATCCTATTGGTTTTCGGATGGGAGCTTTAAGACCGGACAACAACTGTCAGATTATCCACTGTGCAGAGCAGACAACAAACTTTTCTTTTCTATTGCCGCTGACAAAATCGGATATCTCATCTTTCACTGATCTTATCGACAGTCAGAGCGTAAACGGAGCGGATATAACAAACCATCTTATTCTTGAAATATGTTCATATCTGAAACAGCGCATGGTGAAAATGTCAACCTTAGATCGAATAGATTTACTCATACGAGAGAAATTAAGTAGTGCATTTTATAAATAAATGCACATTTTTCTCTCTATATATATAAAAAAACGTTTTTATTTGGTGATGTAATAAATTTAACTGAATACATGGCAATTATAAAAAATCCAGTAGGTTTTAAATATCTGTAGAAGGAAAATTATATTTTTAAAGTGTTGATAATTTTGCCTATTTGGGCTCTAACATTAACATTCTAAACGACATTTGTGCTGAAATTAAAAGATCTATTATTGCTGCTAATTGCTGTCTTCATGGTCTAAGAGCTTTCTTTTAGTCAAAATTAGTTAAGGCATACAAAAATTATGCTATATAAAACAATCTTCCGACCCGTATTTACCTATGGATCTGAAACTATGACTTTGACTAATTCGCAGACTAAACAGCTATCCATCTTTGAGCGGTAAGTTATTTGATATATCTTTGGTGCTTTGAATGGTGCTGTGGAGACAAAGACATAATTTTGAATTACATTAGTTATTTAAAGAAGTAGATGTCCTTAAAACCATTCAGATTGGTTGATTAAAGTTTACAGGCCACATTTGGAAACTTCCTCCTTGACGTTCAGAATTTTCAACAACAAACCAGTTGGAACTAGAAATAGGAGTAGGTCAAAATTGAGATAAGCTGATTGTGTGGAGGACGATTTTAAAGTTTTAAAAGTGAATAATTGGAGAACTTTTACTAAGTGGAGATTAGAATGGAAGAGGGCTCTTGAAAAAGTCTTGTTGCACTCAGGGGGGTTTTTTTGTCAATAGAAGAAGAAGAAATAAATTTATTTATTTATCTCACACACGAGAATAAAAAGACAGTAAGTCCTGTTTAATGTTATGGTTACAAATTATTCGCCTGAATATCTATTATCACTAACTCCATCAGGAATGTCACTCGTTATAAACTGAATTTGAAATTAGACTGTATCGTTATGCTTAGAAATTTAGGTATTTCTGATGGACTGTGTTACGGCACAATATTGGTAGTGAAAAATATTCAGAAGAATATACTATAATGTGAAATTTTATCTGGGGATAAGAAAGACAATATTGCATGTATACCTAGGTTCACACTGGACACTGGAATGGACTTGGATATGCCATTCGTACCGAAAAGTACGCAATTCCATGTAAGATTGGCATTTGTCATGACGATTGATAAATCACAGGGCTAGTTTTGAAAAAGTCGATGTGTAGCAACGAAGGAAACAATATTTACTCATGGGCAATTGTATGTGGCTCTGTCAAGGTGAAATAATGAAGACGAAATAAAAATTCAGTACAATTTAGGGGAAAAGTTGATTAGGATCATTGTGTTTGAAGAGGCACTAAATTAAAGTACAAATGAAAAAGAGGAGATGAAGACATGAAATTTATTTTTTCCCTGTTAACAATATATTGGGGGGAGGGGGAAAGAACTGTATAATACAAGTAAATTATACTTTTACAATTTGAGTAATGAATATAAACAGTTGCATAATTTATACACTCGGGCTTGGTTCCTCCTTAGATTGACAGGAGGTACTCCCACCCCCTAGTTTCTGTAATTTAAAAAAAGAATATGTTGCATAGATGGGCCAAAAGATTGAAAAAAGTATTGAAAAACCATCACAATGTCGTCATGGAAATGCAATTAAAATGCCATAAACAGTTGAAAAAACTTAAGTACTTGTTATTTGTTGTATTGAACATTACCGAGTGTCTATTTCTATGCGGAATAAAGAATTAAAGTACTTATTACTTAAAATAGGTCTAAAAATGCATTTAGTCACGAGATCATTTTTTTTTATTTCGTTGGTTTTGTTGTTATAGTAACCTGCAAGAAACAATCGATTAAATAAATCAATTTATAATTAATTTACTCTGTTAAAATGTAAAGGCGCTGCTTCTCTAGAGCTTTATTTAAAAGGGTTTTGTACTTGTGAAGTAAATTTACCTTTGACAATTATCCTTAACGTTATATTATTTTTAATTAAAATAATATTAGGATTATTTCCTGAAAAAAATAAAGCTTCGGAGAAAATTAATTAACAGTCACATTCGAAATCTTACATTTTTTTATTTTGATTATCTTCCTATTCATCTTTAAAATCTTCAAATTAGTGGTTTAAACTATTATTTTACAGTTGTATTATTTTATCTATGCGAGAAAACTTAAATATTGGGATAAAACCTACTTTAGCTCACATTTTTGGCAAAGAAGAAAACTGCATTGTGCCAAATTGCGCCAGAAGCTCATTTTTTTGTATTGGAATTCTATCTAATATCAGGATAATAATACGTCGAGTTAACGATAAATAAAGGTGTGAGCCAAAATAGAATCCAACCTTGGAAATTTGATTAATATTTGAAATCTATGAAATGTTATATAGACACTAGTAAAAAAATTTATGCTTTTGATTTTTATTGACAGATTTTAAAAAAGAAAACTATCACGTTTTCTTTGAATTTATTTAAAACACATTGATTTTTTACATTAAATCGCTTCCTTTCTTTTTTTATTTCCATGAAACTTTCTAAAAGTTGCTCCTAAAACTTCCCTAATATGCATTTCCGAATTCTTTTTCTCATTTAAAATGTCTGATAATCTGTAATTTTTCTTATTTAATTTTACATTGACATTCTTCATTTATTTTCATTAAAAAGATGATAATTTTGAACTATATTAATAGAGTTATATGCGCATTTTAAATATAGCCTTGTTACATATGTATGTATTATCGTAATCTATTTGCGACATTATATGACGTATTTGCCAATTCAGCACGTACAACACATAGGAAATCGGGGTTGCCAACTTGGCAAGTTATTAATAGAGTTGGCGATTGTTGCGATAATACGTAAGTAACATATTTTAATCATCCGAATTATGTATGCAAACTTCAATAATAAAAAAAAAGTACTTACTTAAAGGTAGAGCCATTTTCACTAAATGCTGCCATTGCGAATAATAGCACTTTGTTCCATATACGTCTTTATTCTTTTAATCACTTAAGCAATCAAAAACATTTCCAAATGGATGATAATATCTCGAAACTGTACAAAAATTAAAAATATCCAATAATAATTCAATATTCTGCCAAAAATTCAACCAGCGTCGATTACATATATTCCAATTCTTTTCTCCGATTTAGCTAATATATTTAGAACAATTACGAAAGATGCCAAGTTAAGCAACATAATTTCAATAACAGACGATTATTTATGAGCAAATAAATTAAATAATGAAATAAATTAGAGTTACATGAATTATTGATTTAAAGCAGACTTTAGGTTTATTAGTATGGAATGTGAGTCAATTTAGTGGAATTAGTGGTAAATATGTGTGAGAAAACTATTAATTCAGAATATCTTCCAGACCAACATTTTATTAACAGCACATTAACTGACTGAAATTCTATTCTATAACCAGAAAATATTTGACATTAGCCAAGAAATAAATAATAACATAAATCGTCTGCTAATAAAATATTATTTGGCAAATAAGAATTATATTATTATCAAAATATTAATACATACACAAAAATTAATAACTAACTAATTATTGATTAATTAATTAATAAGTAAATAATAATTAAGTTTCTTTTAATTATACTTTTAAATATGCAGAAAAAAAAAGAAAAAATGTTTTCTATTTTTTAAATTAAATCAGTTACCAAGAAAAAAAGATAAGAGTTAAATTTCCTCTACAAGATGATAATAATATGAATCAGAATTTTCATAACCTAAACAATATCTGCAACTACTGTATGATTTAAATAGTCAATTAAAAATTGGTTCAAAATAAAGATAAGATATTTAAATAGAACAAAATATATATTTTACGATACAAAACAGTCATATATGCTCAAACCAGATTATTGTGTTCGTAGATGCGTGGAAGCATATCATGGCATATTGGCTAAATATTGTGTTGTTTGGCGACGTCTTTTTTCATTCGACAATATAATACGCAAGCACCAAACAAAGTTGGACATTGTCATGTTGATAAATCATCTGAACTGTTAAGGGAAAATTAGCCGTATTGGAAAGAAATGGAACAAAGTTTGGTGTCCATACATTATCGCAACCGTATAGGCGACATTATATGAAACGAAGTACATGGTCGCCAATTCAAAGTGTAAGATACGTGCAAAATCGGGGTAGCCAATTTGGCAAATTATCTTGAACGTTGGCATTGATGCAATAGTACGTAAATACCCAGTTATTTTTTAAACGGATATTGAAAAACAATTAAGTATTATTCAGTTAGCCGAGCACAAGTGTTAAATCATTAAATGTTCCTACCGGCCACAGACGAAATGACCAAATGTGACCCGATATATTTTTAGAAAAATTATTTAAATTTAATAAATCAAATCTCTCCAACAACTAATAATAAACAACTTTTATTTGGATGTATTTTGTGTATTGATGCCAATGTTTGGAGGGATTTGAGCCCTGCTAACCCAACAGTATCGATTTTTTTAATGTCTAAAATTATTTATTCTTTTACTTTATCAATTCAGCTCTTGGATATTAATCGTAGTAAAATGTCACACAACTTTTGTACATTTTTTAAATTGCATTGAAGTTTATTCATTTGTTCGATTGAAAGTTCTTCGATTCACAAAAGTGTAAAATGCAATCAATGTACCTAAGTGCTTCTCAAACTTTCAATACACGTGCCCACCTATTCAATCATCATTTTCATAGTGCCCCCCTCCATACAATAACACTGCATTGAATTCAATAATACTATACTTTGACACTAAAGCTACAATAAGATTTTAACCTCTTATGTTCCACATTGACGTATATAAACGTCTCTCTAAGTTAAAGTATTAATTTTCTGGACGTATATATACGTCTTTCTGAAATACGATCTTTTCTGTGCACCGCTACCCATAAAATTATTCCGAAGTCTTTGCAATGCAATAAAAGGACCTTGACAGTGTTTGCGAAATATTTACTTATTTTAGAGGATTTGCTTATTTATTCCTTTTCTCCTCCCCCTAAAAAAACATCAAAATACACTCGTCTACATGGAAAACGGTGGGAAATCGCATAACTTTTATTTAGCAGTTAAGGAATTAATTATAAACCGTATAAATTATTAAGATAAATGTTAATACAAACCCATTGGGTCCCTGATAATTATCAAATTTGTTATTAACTTAGTATTGTTAAATTAATTATAAAATACATTATACAGTACTGATACATTTATAAGTGTATTATATGAGTGTAAATGTGTATTTTATATTTTATTATATCAGAAAAAGTATTGGTTTACTTTCAGTAAATTAATTTTTTAAATAATCTTTTGTTTTCGATTTTTCAATAGGCTCACGCCCTCCTCGTAGAGTTATCACGCCCCCCCCCAAGGGGGACGCGCCCCACAGTTTGAGAAACCCTAATGTACCTCGTAATTTTTAACCAAGGTAATATTTTAACGGAGGAAAAGTGTAATGCTTAATTTTGAAATGTGTAATTTGAAAAGTGAGAAACAAAAATCACGCAAAGGTTGATTCGAACATTTGGAATTGTAATTGCTATTTAAATAAAAATAAGTTTATTATGTTATTTATCTAAATTAATGTGTTTTTCGTTTTTCAATAATGTTTTATCAATGCATTTCCAACACCGCACTTTCATTTAATTGATTTAATATGTTATGTTCGATACATTTAAGCACTTACAAATTATACCGTCCACCAATTTCGTCAAATCAAAAGACGTAGCCTAATGATGCGATATGCAGTCAATAAGGAAAAAATGTTATAATGCATATTCAAACACAATAATAACGATGACAGAATTCGGTGAAATATTTTGAATTTGAAATGCTTTTTGATTAGGCGAAATCGGTTGACGTAGATGCCGACATCTGTTTGTAATAAAGCTTCCCTTTGTAGAAAGGACTACGTGTTCAAAGACTTATTAGTCTCAAAAATACCACTAAGAACTAAATAAATGTAGAAGATAGCAATAATTTGTGTAGAAATTCTCGTTACCAAGGAATCTAATAACAAAACTGAAACTTCATTTACAAATTTGCAAATTTTAAGACAAAGTAATCAAAATATGCTTTTCTTTTTACCTATATAATTTTTTTGTTTTGAGTTTCTCCTTTTTGTCAATATCATTTAAATTCTTTATGTACAATAACTAGAACTTAACTGAATTTTTTCTTCATATATTTAATGAACCCGTAAAAAGTATAGTGCTATGGTATTTAAAACAAATAGTTACATACATTTTATTCAATCTGCCACATCCATGGTATTTTAATAAATGACTATATTTTTGTGCTGATGATGACCATTATAATCAGTCAAAAACGAATTATTAATGTCAAGATGTGGAACGACTTGTGTATTAAAACTGAAATGCTATTCTACCAAACATATGAAGAAAGATTTCCTTTTGTTCAAAGTTTCCTCTATATAGAGCTTCGATGTATCATTAACTCATTTCTATTTCAATGCTTCTACTAACTGAATCATAAAAGAATACAACTGTATTTTCATCGATAATTATCTTAAACTAGTTGGTACATCCGTTCTTCCCAAGGGTTAATTGAAAAATAAAACAATAGAGATTGAAAGAAAAAGAAATTTTTTTACGTGTTACATTTAGTAAATTGCAAATTTTTTAAAAAATGGTTTTTTTAACATCTTTCCACTCAACAACAAAAAAAAAATCAGATTTGCCAAATTTGAAATCAGTAGGTCTAGTAGTTGAAAAAAAGGAAATTTTTTTTTATCTATAACGCCCCCGTAACACTCATCTGGCTTGACTTTTGAAAACCGCCTTCTTATCAGATCCCTGATCAGCAAAAGTTATATATTTTCTAAATTTCAAGTTCATAGGTTTAATTATTTATAAAAAGAAATCTTTTTTTATATAAAATGCCCTCGCAACCTCTCTTGGATGTTAATTTTCGCAAAACCCTGTATTAGAGGATTTCAACTCCATGAAAGAAACATGCCAGCTAAATTTCAAGTCTAGGTTTAATAGATCGAAAAAATGGAATTCTCTATTCTCTCTATATATAACACCCCTTTTACCCCCTTGGGGTTCAACTTTCGTAAAAATCTGTTTTGTTGCCGTTCTCTACTCCTTGAAAGGAATACACCATCCAAATTTCAAATCTGCTAGTCTAATGAGTAACAAACGTGAATATTTATCTATTACAGAACTTTAACCTTTGCAAACCCTTTGGGGGACGATTTTTGCAAAACATTTTCTTAGAGGATCTCTATGAAAGGAACATGCCAATCAAATTTCTAGTCCGAAGATCTAATAGTTCAAAAACGGAAATATTTATCTCTGACGCCCCATCAACCCCTCGCAACCCTCGTTAGAGGTCTGTTTTCAAAAAACCTTTTTAATAGTGGATCACTTCTTTAGGAAAGGAAAATGCCTGCCAAATTTCAAGTCTGTAGGTCTTATAGTTGAAAAATGGGAATATTTTTCTATAACGGCACTTTACCCCTCGCAATGTTTCAATGAAATCAGAAGTGTAATATTTTTTAACTTTAATTTTTACAAGAAAAATGACAAAAGGAGTTGCTCAGCTTTCTATCATAAGCCACTCCCAAACTGTTGCTTCGAAAAATCCATTCCCTTTCCTCTTTCAAGTAACCATCCTCCTTCAAATCCATACCTTCTTCAGTCACTTACAACCTGAATTGAGATTTTTGCAAGTTATAATGCGAGTACCTTATGCCCCTTCATCGCAAACTAAAGAAGAGCATTTGATTTTTATGACATCCTCCAAAACTTGCATCCAAACCATCTTTTTCGGCACCTACCGTTCACCCCCAAACCAATTAGAGCGCCGTTTCAAGAACGGCGTTGAATCGGTTAATTACGATTTGATATCGTCCACGGCTCATATGCTGCAGACGATCATTAAGTTCGAATGAGCAAACGATAAAAGTTTTTATGACTCTTCTTCCCTCTTCTTTTGATTGCCTTCTCTCATTTTTTCCCCTTCGTTATTGTTTTTATTATTATTTATCTTGTTTTCCATCTTCCTTATTTGTAATAAATTTGTCGCAATAAGGCGAGGTGCGATGTTAAATTAATTAATACGAGAGTTTGCATTCGAGCAGTTATTAGAAGTGGAATTTAATCGAAGCGAATATCTCTTTAATGAGAAAGAGGAAGGGTGCTCTATCCTGTCTGGAACGATGAGATCCTTCAGCTTGCGTGCCTTACGAACTTCCGCTCCTTTTGATGAGGTGATATCGTTAGCTGTCACCAGATCAATTTTGAATGTATTTTGATCGATGAATCAGAGTTACTTAGAGTGGTGATATTTAGCTTAATAATGACAAAAGTTTTCAAGAAAACTCTTCACAGAATTTACGTCAAATAGCTTATACAAAAGTTCGATAAATGGAGGAAATGCAAATGAATATAAACAAAAACTTCTACACTGACAATGAGTTATCGGGAAATTCCGTTTTTCTTATCAAATTTATTTGTTAGTATTAAGGTATCCGACTACGTTCGGAACCGTGATTTTAAAAAAGCGCATAAATGGATAATTTTCATGATATTTACTGTCACTTAGATTAGAATACATGTATAAAATTGTTTCAATTACACATTTTGACAAAAAAAAATTATTTAAATACAATATTGTGGCAAAAAGTTAACTTAGAATAGCCTTTTTTTCTTTCAAAATGTTCTCCTTTTGTCAAAAATGCTTCTATTATAATAATATTTTATTTTGCCTGTATATATCTCAGACCTCCGTACAGAGGCTCAACTACGATTTTTGAAAAATTCACATTATTTTCAGAGTTACAACCCATTGAAATAATTATCGGCGTTTTTTACTTAAAATGTCTCCCCTCTGTTGTCGAAAAACATGGATAAACCCACTTCTACGTTATATATTTCAAAAATTCTAGTTGAGCCTCCGTAAAGAGCTCTGAGCTATATACAGGAAACATATTATTATAATAGAAGCATTTTTCACAAAAGGAAAATATTTTGAAAATAGGTCATTCTATGTTCATTTTTTGTCAAAATATTGTGCTTAAATAATTTTTTTATTGTAATACTATTCTTAAAACAATTTTATATACATTTTCTAATCTAAGTGACACTAAATATCATAAATGTTATCCATTTATACGCTTTTGCAAAATCACGATTCCGCACGTAGTCGGATAAACTTAAGGCAATTAGTCACCCATCCGGTATAGTGGTTAGCGACGCTGACTGCTGTGCCGTTGGGACTGGATTCGAATCCCGGAAAAGACATGGATGTTTGTAAATGTGTAGTGCCTTCGCGGCATGAGAGTACTCGAGCCGCAAGTCCTCTCGTGAGGTTAGTGGAAGAGGAAGAGAGGTGGGAGGCCCCTGACCACCTCCAGAGTGTTTTCCCTCTAAATTGGGGTGAAATTGAGCTAAATCGTTCGGTCACCTGTATGGTGCTCAAAGCTACGGCTAACGACAGGCGTCACTTAGCCCTTTGCCATGATGAATTTCGTGGGCTTTGATCTGGCCTTTGTCGATCAGGTGCAGTGGTAACAACAACAACAACAAGGCAATAGATTTCATTGTTTCAACAGTGGTGTTGTGCAATTGTATCCCCGATAATGTGGGGGAGATGTGTATGACAGAAGTGAGAGAGGAACATTTTAGAGAGCGTGAGAATGGAATGTGTGAGGTAGTTAAGTAATTTATAAGACGGGAAAATGTTAGTAATGTACATATAAGGCGTGAAAAAGTTCAGTAATGTATAAGGTGTAAGGTAGTTATGTAATGTATAAATAGTGAGTGGTTAGTAGTTATAAATAAAGAGAGAGAGAGAGTTGTTATTGTTACTAAAGATTGGCAATTGATTCTATAGTATCACCAGTTAGAGTGAATTGATACTTAAGTTCAGTTCAGTTGTAAGGACGCCCCCCTCGGGTGTCCTTCTCCTAGATTATCAGCGTAAGCTAGAGGTGTAGGAATAAATGAAGAACTAGAAGCTGCCATAATCTTAGTATTACTTTATTAAGGCCTGAACTTAAACCAATAACAGATTACATAATAATATGATATGTGTGAGAGAATCTATGGTGGCTAAACACACTATAATACCGAAATAACGTAACCCGGACCACTATCAATAACTAACACGCCTAAACTCAATTTCAGTGCGAACACAGATCCGAATATTTAAATAGTCACTCCTACATTAATGTCCAATGAAGCCTCAATCTATCTGATCCTAGTTGAGGTTGCGGTTCATTGGCGTGCAATGGTATGCATCTTGACTGAGGGCTCTCTGTCACGGGTAACTTCTCTTGACTGTCACTTAACTTCTCGAAATACTCTTCACACGAACTAACATAACACTCCCTAAACACCACCCCGCTTACTCTAAACTTCTGTTATTTAAAAGTTTCCTAATTTGCGTCTTTCCTTCCCGTTTTACTTCTTGGGTTGGTTGGAAAAGATTTGCCATTAATTCTGGCCCCAAAGAACCCAAAAGAATATGTTAATGAAAAAAACGCGTGAGCCCGTCATACAGTTTTTCATTTAAACTAATTCTTGATCCTAACTATCCTAAATCTTGCAAAACTTTGAGAAAATTGAAATCTGTCATATATAATAGACTAAATTTTTATGATAAAACTTTCCCTTTTAAACAGTCTTCATCAACATTTGACATAGTTGAAGTAGCTGAAAAGTCATAGCAGGAACTCTAACCCAACACACGTTTTCGAGTCTTGATTCAACCAAAGACTTATCTCCAGAAGCTAAGAAGTCTGCGACCAAGTAAATGAAACTGATTACTGAGCACTTCATATGACATGGAAGCTGGGTGGGTAGATTACAACAAGGTGCAGTTCTCGCCACATTACCTTGGAGCAAATTTTTAAGGTTTTAAGCCAATAGCCCTTGCATTGATTGCTCCAATGGTATTTGTTGACTGCTCATTAACTTCGTGCTTATAAGCAATAAAAAAAGGTGACTGGTGACGCAGCTTAAGCCATGAGGACGATACCTGCACAAGTACATCCTTATACAAAGTCCCACATCGGGCCAATGTGAGGGCTTTGAGACTCGACAGATTTAACATGATTCAGCTCCAGTACATGAGTCCTTGGTGACTGTTCAATGACTCTAATGCAGCCAGGTTGGTCATGAACTCTTAACCATAGTCACCTGGGTACAATGGCCGTTAATCTGGCATGATATTTAATTCAAAATTTATATATTTTTTTTTTACCAAAATTTGACTTTTAAGTCAGCAGATATTTTGCTAAATTCCTCGACATGTTAATAGTCTTAAAGTTTGCTCTTTTTTTTTTATCTCACTCTCTGTGTGTTTGGGGAGGGGGCGTTTCTTTTACATGAAAGTGTACGAGTGTATACAAAACATATAGTCTGAATATTCTTTCAAACTAGGCTTCTCTGTGAAATGGCAGGAGAGAACGCTTGTAGACGAAATAAAATTATTCTTTCAAAAATAATAAACTTATAGGAGGGACTTTGGCACACAACAAACGTAGTTGCCAAATATGAAGATAAAAATGTATGTCTGTAAAATGTCCAGAAAGTTCAAGATGTATTATAATATTTGGCAAGAAAACTCCAGAATGTCATACAAGTTTTTTTTTCTGCCTCTATAAGGATGTTGCAGAGAAACAACATTGAAGTGAGTGAGTAAATATTAACGTCACACTATTCAGCTACACAAGAGCTTTTGGCAAAGGACCTCGTAATTTTGAAACATGGTCAAGTGACGAAGACGACACTTAAACTTGTATCCCCTCTCCTAATTTCCACACCACACCAAGGGGAGGGGGACGTTTGAGCTTTAACGTATTTAAAGTGCATCCGCCCCTTTTGCGCATGGCGGGTCTTCATTGGTACTAGGCTCGAACTCATGATACACCAGCCACGAGTGCGTTACCTTGATCACTACACTACCGCGGCCACTCATTTATCCGTGAAAGAATAAGTTAAATATACCACGAATACTCTTAGTTTCTATAAAACGTCGAATGATTCGGTTCCGGGTTTCATTTTTTTAAAGAGTATATTTAATATATTTTAAAAATTTGCCTGTACACTTCAAGAATTTCATAGTACACATAAGTGCCGAGGCACAGTGGTTGAGAATCACTGATCTAGTGAGTATATTTTTAATAACTAAAAATAAAATAAACGATACATTTGTAAAATAATTTATGAATTTACTTTTAAAATGTTTTATGTAAAATATAAATACAATTTTAAAAACGTTTAGTTTATAATATATTTCCCTATGTTCGGAACCAGGATTTTATAAATGTGTATAAATGAATAATTTTTTTAATGTCTGTAATCATGGCTTTTTAATGGTCCCTTGAATTGATATATATATATATATATATATATAAAATTGCTTGAAGAATATTATTGCAATAAAAAATTATTTAAATCAATTTTTTTGGAGAAAAATGAAGAAAAATTTACATATTTTAAAACATTTTCCTTATATGGAAAAATCTTCTATAATAATAACATTTTGCCTATATGTAGCTAAAACTTTGGTACAGAGAACTGAAATAAGATTTTTGAAACTATAAATTATAATTTGAAATCATAATTTAGAAGTGGGTTAATTCACAGATTTTATCATATATCAGAGTAGATAAATTTTAACAGGAAAAATATTGGTTATTATTTCAGTCAATAAAAACTTTAAAAATAATGAGAATTTTTCAAAAATTCTAAATCAAGTCTTGTTTAAGATATATATATATAATATTATTATAGAAGCATTTTTTTCAAAAAGGAAAGTGTTTTAAAAATGTCTTTTTTTTTCTGTTAATTTTTTGCCGAAAAATTGCATTTATATATATTTTTTTTATTATAATAATCTTTTTAAGATAATTTTATATGTATATTCTAATCCAAGGGGTACTAAATATCAGAAAAATATTCATTTATACGCTTTTTCAAGCCTAGTGAATGGTTTCTATCATAGTCGATAATTTTAAGCGATTTATATAACAAGGTAATTGATATTTTGGGGGGATATTATTTGCAATACAAGAAGAGATGAGTTTTTTTTAAGTTAATCGGTTTGAAGAATTTATAATGGCATGTGTGATTTGAAAAACAATAAATGACTTTTCTAAATGTTAAACAATTCTTGACAGAATGCATAATCCCCCATTAACCATTACTTATCTTCCGTTACATTCATTTTTAGATTTAAATTGGTTAGTTTTTAATGGAATCTGAGATTAAACTATAACAGATTACAGAAATATTTTGGTTTACTCTCCCTGTCTGCACACATGCAGCTTTATAAACTAAATTACATATAAATATAGTGAAAACATCAACACAAATACAAACAGCCTGGAAACTACCCAAAATATAACGAGACAAATATCTAATTCCAGTCCAAACCAGTCAGCAAAGACTCCTTCCAAATCCAAAACCGCTGTTTGTGCCTCAAAAATGGAACCGGCGGATTAGACGGGGAGGCAGTTCTTTTCATTTAATGAGTAGTATTATCGGATTCTAACCGGAGGTCTTAAAAGAGCGCTCTTATCATCCGCCCATCTTTTCGATAACAAGCCTTTGGATTACGATTTAAATAGGAACGCGGCGTCCTATTGGTTGAAAACATGCTCGGGGGTTGTTCGGAATTAGGGGGATAATTGAACCTGAAAATTAAAAGGGAAGGAACACATGCAAGAACAGGTAATTCACTGACAGGGAATATAGAAGTTACCAACTGTTCGGGCACATTCGTAATTAAGATTTGTTGGAGTTTTAGAAGGAAGGTATTAGATGGGAAGTGGGCTTGTTTGCTAATTGCTGTTTATCTGTAGGTTTCCATTTCTAGAATAAGACAAATACTCGGGCTATAGGATGGGTAGAAAGGAGTTTTACCAACAACTTCTTATTAGCGAAGTCAAAGAATAAGTAACGAGGGCCCAATTAATATGATTTATGCAAAACAATCTGACGTTGCTGACCAGAATGCTAGTTAAACACATAATTTCGAAAGGTGCAAGAATTTACATTCACATGAAAATTAACATTCGGAACCGTGATTTCCAAATTGAGTATAAATGAATACTTTTTTTCAATTCCTACTATTAACTCACACTCTCTATATATTTGTTTGTTTGTTTATTTATTTATCTTGGTGGAATATTCAATCGTTAATAAAATACATTTTAAAGCACTCCATTGAGCTGAAATTTTATATACATGGTCATTTTGGGTGACAATAAAATAATTTAATTATGATTAATAAAAATTAATTGATTAAAACTAATTATTTAAAGAATTACAAATACAGCTACGTTGACATCATTTTTGGCGACTTGTGTCAAAACTTGAAAAGGTTTTTTTCTCACGTTTTAAAGCATTCAGTTGAACTGAAATTTTATATACACAATTGTTTTGGATGACAATACGATACTTTAATGATAATTAATAACAATTAATTCCCCCTTAAAGTCGTGATTCTGTCATATGTATTTATATTAATTGTAACTATTTAATAAAAAGTAGCTAAAATATAAGATTTTTCTTTGTTGATCTAAGAAGGAATTGACCTGAATTTTTTTTTTTATATATTATTTGTTATATTTAGTGTCAATGGAATTAGAACAAACATGTAAAATTGTTTCTAGAGTGTTATTACAAGAAATAAATTCTTTAAAGGCAACTTTTTGGCAAAAAAAAATTGTAGAAAGAATGGCGTATTTTTAAAATATTCTCCTTTCCTGATAGAAAAATGCTTCTATAATAATAGTATTTTGTCTATATATCACTAGGATATCTATATCGAGATTTCAAAAATTTAAGATTTATAACTTAGAAGTGGATTTATTCAGATTTTATTATCTCAGAGTAGAGAAATTTTAACAAGAAACAATTTTTCAACAACGACTTTTTTTAAAAAGTTCAACTCCGGTACAAAGTTCTGGTTATATATAGGTAAAATATTATTATTATAGAAATATTTTTCATAAACAGGAGAGTGTTTCGAAAATATGTCGTTCTTTCTTCATTTTTTTGCAAAAAAAAATGCATTTAAATAGTTTTTCTTGTAATAATATTCGTAAAAGAATTTTGTATGTATATTTTAATTCTATTGACTCTAAATATAAGAAAAATATCCATTTGTGCATTTTTTCAAAATCATGGTTTCGAATGGGGTCCCAGTCACCTTAAGAAATTTTAAAACCATGCAAGATTTATAAACTTTTATTCATCTTTATTTTGTTATCAGAATATCAATTTTTTTTAAACTCAAATCTTGTAGATAACAAAAGAATTCTTTACCTTCTCACTGTTATTTTTTTCTATAATAATAAGAAATATATATATAAATATATATAAGTTATTATATATATATCGTTAGTCACGATTCCCAGTCTTCCATCACAAAAAAAGATATTCATTTGTGATAGATTCTCAATCATTACTTCATATTCGTAAGAAAATTTTTGGTAAATTATTGAATTTATGTTAGTTTATTGAGTAAAATGATAAGTTTTTGAAACTTTGATCATTTATACAATAGTAATTATTTTTACTTTAATTGTTTTATTGAGTAATATAAGTTTATACGCGTACAAAATAATTAGGCTTAAGTCTTTTTTCAAACTTGACTTATTTCCTGTAAATTTTTTTTGTTGAAGGTTGGGATCCTATAATGCAAGGTTAAACCTATTTCATTGCCTTAAGCTGATGATTGCTCTATAAAACATAACAGTTTTCCATTTGGATCAATTGACTTTATATATTCGTATATATTATATATTGGTTTGTTGTTTCTTCGTCTTCGATTTCATAATTTTTTATTTTTCAGTTTTGTAGGATAATTTATGATGTGCTTATATTTTTATTGTAATTATATAGATAGTTTGCTGTTATTAACGAATATATAAGATAAATATTCATATTTCTAAATATTATTTTCTTTATCTGCCTACATATTCAATTCTTATATGGGGCAATATTAGCCCTTAAAAATAATATATTCCAATAACTTTATATTTAACCTTAGAGTAGACAAATACAAAAATATTCTTAGTATTTCTCCTGTAATTTTGTTCTTATCTATCTCAGTTTATAATTATTTTAGTCAAAAACATTATGTACTTATTTCTGTTCTACAATACGGCCAGTAATATTTAGCTTTTGAATCTGCGTTTGGATCCTGAATCTGGGATTAACTTATTTATTGTCTATATGATAAGCATTTTTGAATGCATCTTTAGGTAAGTTACCTTTTTCTTGTAATGGATTTAGAACTTCTATCCATGATTTTAAATAGGATTTCTCTAGGTATTATAAACAGAAAGAGGAAAGGTTGACTTGTAAGTAATGGTTCCATGTTCTTGGTTCTTTTGGTTTGATCTGAAGATGTTTTAAGATTTATTAGTCTTCTTTTTAATTTATTTACTGCTATATATATAATATATACATATATATATGCTTGTTTTATTCATGTATATTTATATAGAATGATTGCATATTCATTGCTCAAGTTTGAAATTTAATTTATATTTTTTGAATTAAATAGTTCGAAACTGGGAACAAATATAGAGGTAGATCCAAATAAATTATTATTATTTTTATTAATTTGAAAATAAATGTTTAGCTGAAATAGAATTAAATACTACTTAGTATCTATCTCAGAAAAAAAAAGAAAAAACCCAATAAAATATACACATGTATGTATGTTTAAAATGCATTTTATTCTAAAAATTCTTCGATATTTAACACGAGTTTTAAAGATGCTAAGCCTAAAAATTCAATTCTAAATTGGCAGTGTTCCAATTAAAATGGTTATTTACCATTACTCTACTTATAAGCTTCAAAGTGATATATACGGTGTAGTTTGTTCGGTATGTGCCACATATTTCTAAAAAAATAACTTTTTCAATGTATTTATTCATACTTTCTTACATAAAATTGATCCAATGGAATACGCATTTCAAAATAAATATGCCATAAGCCAGAATTTTTGGAAATATTTTATCATGATTCTATCTACTTCACATCATTTTTGTAAAGCTAAGATCTTGGGAGATATTTCTATTCAGTGCTAGTCATAATGCTTTGATCTATCGAATCTGAATAGAGTCATACAACCAAATCTTTGCAGTCTTCTTTCATTTTATTTTGCTTTTCATTCAGCTAGGCTTTTAAAATTGTAAGTGATACTTCGATATGTTATCATAATAATAAAAATTGTAGAGGAAATGTGTAAATTCTAGAGATTTTAAAATAATCAATTCGTTTATTTAAAATATTGTGAAAGAGAGATTATATAATGTAATATATTATTATATATATAATATATTATTATGTTTTTTATATTTTTAGAGAGAGAGAGTTAGAGATTTTTGAAATAAAATCTATTCAAAATCATTTTATTTTCTAACGGGACTGTGGATTGGGGTTTTACCTAGTACATTCCCTAGGAGTTGGTATTTCTTTTTAGTGCGGCACCATATAGGTAGAATACCAATCGACATAAGTAATTTTGATACCCAGTTTCCTCCCTAGAGGGAGCCACCTGAGTTCTGACGATGTGAAACCGAACTTAAAAATTTAATTTTGCCGAGAGCACCTAAGCCAAATAGGCACGAAAAGGATCTTCTATATGCCGCATAATTATGTGGCATAGACGCTGTCGATTTTCTGTATCTGGGCCGGGGACAAACCCGCAACGTTAAGCGTACAAGGCCAGCGACAAACAAACTATGCTACCCAGCCGGCTATCTATTCAAAATAGAAATCATAATTATTTTTATTTTCTAATGATTCCTTAAGATTCACCTACTTATGGACGTATTTCCGTGTGTGTAATGTGCATAGATATATAAAAAACTTTCGAAAAATACGATTACTAATATTAGACTCACAACAAACGTAAATAAAAATGAAATTCAATAACAACATGTTCTTCTTAAAAGATACATAAGTAAGATGCATAAGTAGGTATACATGTAATACTTAGATTTTAAATATTATAAATACATAAATATTCAATTTACGAGAAACTTAAAGTAAAATTTTATATTTGAAATGCTTGCCAAATTGAAAATGATTATTTTTAATAAAACCATAAAATTAAGGAAATATATATATTATTTTCTTAATTACAAGCCCAACTATTGCAGTTTATTGCTGATATTCATAAAAAATGGAACTTCAATGCGTTATAAATTGGTCTCTCAAAACGTAACCACACACAAATTACCTTTCCTCGTCTAATTTTACAGATGATTCTTAATGGTTCTTTTTAACAAATGGAGTTTTTCTTTTAGAATGAAAAACTTAACATTTGGTTAATATCTTTTCTTTCATATTATTAGTAATAACTCCTTTACGTCTTGTACAAAAACCAGATTATTCTAGCTAACTTGCATTAGCCTATAGTTGGTACCGCTGCCTAAGCTATTACTTTATTCTCAACAAATTTCTCATTAGATTTTCACTAACACAGAGATACACTGAATGCGTATTAGCCGTCATTATCCCTTATGGGGATTTTAAGCTGGCTATACAAACGCTGCGTTTCTATCTTCCCTTTACATTAATCTAAGGGGAATGAAATATTTGGCAGCCAAGTTATTGGAGCTGTACTTATAACTTGGGAAATAATTTTATCACCAAAATCTCGTAATCAAATATTCAGGGCATATCGTGTTCTGGAACATAATGAATTAACTATTTTTCTAGAAAAAGGGAAAACCACGAATTAAATAAGTTCTCGCTAAATATTAAGAAGAATTGCGACATAGCCATCTGTCGATAGCTATGTCTTGGGGTTTCCGCGTAAGTTAGAGGTGTGGGATTATCGGAAGGAGATGAGACATTCTATAAATCTTAATATGACTTTTATTAAGAATCTAACTTAAATTACTTAGATAACGAACACAAACTTATATTAAGTGAGAATAAACCAAAATACGCCGATTTAATTAACTCAGATCGCGCAATTAGATCACTTATCAATATAACTAATTAGATCCGCCTAATCTCGATTCAATAATTTACTAGCGTTCAGAATATAATCCTCCTACCTTGGTTGAAGACTCAACGATACAGTTACTTCAGATATTCAGGTTAGGCTCGAGTGCAATAGTATGCACCTTGTACAACTGGCGGGATCTCCGTGATTCCTTGGTAGGCCTTCTAATTACACTTCCACCTTTTCCGAACTAAGCTTTCTCTAAATTGCCATCCTTGCTCACTAAACTTTCTATCCTTTTAAAGGTTATCTTATTTGCATTTTTGCTTCGTTTTTACTTCTTGGATTTGGGTTGGAAAAGTTTTGCCATTAATCGTGGCCGTCAAAGAACGTAGGAGTTATGTTAGAAAAAGAACGCGAGAGATGTCACAGAATGATTATTTAATTTCATACTATACAACCCATCCATGTCTTTGTAAACTTAAGCCGCAATCAGGTGATGAGGATGACGGTGGAATTGCCCTTCCAATGCAATGCCAGGACTTTTAATTCCAGAAACGTTAGCATATATCAATTCATCTATTAGTCTCTGGAAGGAGAGAGAATGTTTATCAACGTTGTATTTTCAAGCAAAACAATAGCTAATGGTGACTGGCCTCGTAATTTTGAACCACTGTTTCGTGGTGAGGATGACACCATATACATGAGGATACACCACGCCAACAGGAGGACTCTGAGACACGGCAAATTTAACGTCCATCAGCCCCTCTACATGGTGGGCCTTCAGTGGCACTGTGGCTGGAGCTCATGAAACGCCAGCCACGAGTTCATGAACAGAACTACTAGGCTACCGGAGCCTCTGAAAGAACATCGATTATGAATTTGCTATTCTATCAACAC
This sequence comes from Trichonephila inaurata madagascariensis, assembly GCA_019973955.1. Taxonomy (NCBI): domain Eukaryota; kingdom Metazoa; phylum Arthropoda; class Arachnida; order Araneae; family Nephilidae; genus Trichonephila; species Trichonephila inaurata. The sequence continues at coordinate 159,520 of BMAV01024927.1, read as the reverse complement.
TGTTCTGAAAACTAATAGAAAGGGAGGCTTTTAGTCCTTCCAGAAAGATGAAATTATAAGAAAGCGTATAATCTTGAACATATTTCAAATTCAATCTACATTATATTGTGAACATACCTCTGAAGTCATATTTTCTCCAACAACGTTGGTTTTTAATTAAATATTCGGGAACATACTTTAAATTTTAGGGGTTTGCCTTTGTCGAGGAGTGCCGATACATAGAGCTGGACTGAAGTATTCGAAACAGCAGAGTGCTGGTCTGAAAGTTTGTCACTGGTTTGAACATCCAAATTGAGACAATATTCTGGAGGGTTTCGTTTTCAAGCGAGTCTCTGGTTTCTCCTTTCTGTGTTTCTTTAAAGGTGGATTATGTCCCGCCTTCAACGGAAAACAACAGAAATGGTCTCTGTTTGTTGGACATTGCCGAGAACACTATTCAGCCTTTGGTCCCTTGCCACTCCTCGTGAGGTGGACTTAAAAGTTGGAGGTTGGGGGGGGGAGAGAACATTGCTGGTTTGTCACAAATCTTGACCAAATGTTGACTTGACTCAGAATTTATGTGTCGGCAATGTCCTCTTCTGAATATTTTCCCGTTATAATTCATTTGATCGTTTGGAAATAAGCTATTTAACAAAAGTCCGACCTGCAGTGAAGATCACTGAAGATTCAATTTTCACTAACTCTTATAAAATAAAATGCAGTAATAACTGTTCAAGGCATATGTCCATCACTTGATACCGATAACTTTTTGATTCCTCCACTCAATTGTATCTAATGTTTTACATCGAACAAAAATGCAGTATTAACTTTACTTCTAGACTTATTTGCATAAATTAACTTTGAGAAATGAATTCGGTGTTCTTCCTGTCGAATCACGGACTAGAGGTCGACGTTATTGGTCACGGGTTCCAGTCCTGATGCCACACAAGACACACACCATATGGAGAGGCTAATGCACGTTAAATCTGTAGTGGCTCAAAGACATCCCGTTGGTTTAGTGTAATAGTTTGGAGAGCGTTTTCCAGCTCAGGTGTCGTCCTCAAATATGATTCAAAATTACAGTCACCAATACCTCTCGTGTTGCTTGAAAGTTCGACGTTAATAAACTCTCCCTCACTCAGTCGAGTCAAGGATTCGAATCCTGACGACACTAAAGACCCATTGCGTAAAGGAGCCGATGCACGTTAATGGCTCAAAATTTTTCCAATAGCGTGATGTGGAAGTTAAAAGAGGAGATATAATCACATGTGTTATATATCCTCATCGTTTAATCGTGGTTGCAATTTCTGAGGTCCGTACAAACTAGGTGAGGTAGTTGGTTAGGCACTGGCCTAGTACGTCCAAGACTGTGACTTCAACCCGACCCAAGTCGGTGAATTTTCATGATGCAAGGAATCAACAACATCCATGTCGTATGATTATGCGGCATGTAAAAGATCGCTTAAAGGCCTATTTGGCTTTGGCACTCTCAGCAAAATTAAGCTCCTAGTACAATTTCACATTGTCAGAGCTTAAATGCCTCTCTCTAGAGTGAAAACTTGATGTCAAAATTACCTTGCAACGATTGGTATTCCACTCATATAGTGCTGCACTAAAAAATGAAACCAACTCGCCGGGAATGTACCAGGTCTGCGATAGTAAAAATACTAATCTTCAGCCCCATTGAAAATAAAAATAAATCTATGAGATCCGTTTCCAATAGCTTTAATGTTGCTTGTGAAACGTATCGTTAATAACCAATCCCTTAGTCACACAGGAAATGAACGTCTTCCACTGGAAAAAGAATCAATACAATAGAATAAAACTATACAAATAACGTAAGCAAAGCAAGAACGGCCCTCACAATATAAAGAACGAATTTTTCCTCATCTAAGTTCACGGGTCCGTTGAAATCTTTCCAATGACTCCTGCTTAAGAGTCCCAATTCGTTCGAGACGTTAGTTCAAAACTAAAGAAACCTTTTGCAATGACTTCACGAACCATTGAAATCCTCAGTGAGCTCAGAATGCTTAATACTTTCTTTGAAAGTGATCACTAAATAATGAGAAACATAATGGATTCAACAGAAGAGAGACATTACAAACAGAAATAGGAACACAACATCCAAATCAATCTGTTGAAGAACGAAGTAGATGAAGAAGAAAGAAGGAAAAGAGAAAAAGAAATCGAGTTGATAGAGATAGAGACGAGCAAATAAAGACGAACAACAGAAAGAATAACGTAATCAGAGACAAGGAAATGGAAACCCTTGATCCGAATCTGAATTCGTGAGATAATCGATTCAGTACGAGCCCAAATGAAAAAGGCAAACTGAATGAGTACCTTGCTGCCGAAATGAATTTAATGAAGAGCATAATTAACTGAATTGTTTAATTTATTTAAGAAAGTAATTAATGCCTATTTAAGTTCATTTGTAGAAGAACGTTAATTATTGGATGTGAACTTTTCATTTATTGAACTGAATTTAATTTGATGGCCATTTATCAATTAGTGTGAGCAAATTTTTTGCTATTAATGTCTGCTAACTGAAATTTAATAAAAAGAAATATTTGCTACAAATATATCTATATATTTCGACAGCTTTTTTAAAAAAATTTTATTTATTTAATTTATGCATCTTTGAGTTGGGTAAGTGGTGGTGAGATATAATCACACGGAAAATGAAGAATGAATTGTTCAATCTGATTCTAACAGAAAATAATTACAAGGAATAATAAAGCTGCAAGCCTAAAAATATTAAATATTTTTAAGTTACTTTTTAAGTTTGACAGGCAGTTATATTAGCGTAGCACTATAAAATTACACAAAGACTATTGGCGATGGCCCTCGTAGTTTACCTCACAAACATCAAGTGACGAACACGATACTTGATTTACGGTAAGTCAGATTCTTTACACGATAAGTCAGGTTTTGCTCCCCAAGCCAGATCTTACAACGGGTACGTACCTGGCATCAGACAATCTTTGGCCCATTTAGGATCCTGCCCTCCCCAAAATGCAGGGGTTGCGAGGGTTTACGTTATGCTACTGGGGAGGACATTCGAGCCTCGATAGCTTTAACTTGCATCAGCTCCCTCTAAACTGCGACACTAGGCTCGAACTCATGACACGCCAGCCACGAGTCCATGACCTTGACCTCTAGGCTGCCATGATCACATTTTAAGTTTCAGTGAGTGAGTGAATATTAACGTCGCACTATTCAGCAACTCGAGAGCTTCAGTTGACAAACCTCGTAATTTTGAACCATGATCAACTGACACCTAAGCTTGCACTACCCTCTCTTAACTTCGGTACTACACCGACGGCAGAAAATTTGAGCCTCGATATATTTAACATGTATCGGCATCCTCTGAACGGTGGGTCTTCAGCGATAATAAAATTGAACTCATTACACGCCTGCCACGAGTCCGTGACTTTGACTATTAGACTACCCCGGCCACCTTCTAAGTTTGAAGTGGGTGCTTAGATGTAATTTTCGTTCGGGGTTGATTGCTTTCTAAAATTACACTTTGCAGCTACACGAAGGATTTTGCTGATGAACCTCGTAATTCTAAGCCACGGTCAAGTGAATAGGACGACACTTGAACTAAAATCTCGCACTCTAAGCTCTTACGCCACGCCAACATGAAGCATTTGAGTTTCTTCCGTGATCACAATAATGAGATCCATTAACAAAAGGCTACTTTTTTTGTTCGCTTGCTAGCTATCTCAAAAAAAAAATTGAATAATTCAATTAACATGGAAGAACAATCCTTTAAAAATCTCAAAACTGTTTTTTACACTACACAATACATTTCCTTTCGGGCTTTATAAGATGAGAAATCTCGTCATTTCAAACTTACGTCAATATTCTTTTAAACTTGAAAAAAGTTCATTTTTTTTTTTCAATTTTATTACTTGATATCAAACTGCTATCAACGCTATAAGCTCCTGAAAAATATTAATTTTCACTATATTAGGAGTAAGGAAGTTTATTATATATGTTAATGTAAATTACATTGCCACGAATTTGTGGAATATATATTCATAATAAACTAAGCCATGCATTTTAATGAAGAATTTCCTTCCAAAATTCCTCGAATTTAATTTAAAATTAAATTTTCAGAATAACTTAAGCACACAGCTGATAATATAATCCTTGCAATGTAAGACTGTCCTCAATTTAATTTGTATACTGCAGATGAAAAGTCGAGTTTGTAAAGCATTTAAATTAAATAGAAACGAATGAATTTAAAGTGACTGACAGCTTTCGGAACCGTGATTTTGCAAAAGGGTACAAATGTTTTTGATATTTAGTGTCGCTTCAATAAGAATATATTTACAAAATTGATTTAGAATATTTTTGCAATAAAAAAACATTTACCGTAAAATCCGGCGTGTAACGCGCAGAGCCGTATAACGTGCACCCATACTTTTAAACTGCAATTTTTAATTTTTAGGTATTTTCTTCGTATTACGCGCACCCCCTTTTTTTATAAAGAAACCTCAAATGTACGTGTGCAGTGCTCTAATGTTTTAAAACCATTTATTCGAGGTATTATACCAAAAAATTTTGAAAAAATTAGTATACTTCTAGAATTATAACCCTTTAAGTTCATAATGTCTCTCTCTCCTTTCTTTTAAATAAACAGTATTTCGATACATGTAAAAAAAAAAATTTTTATGCTCATCTTTTTTTTTTTTATTTTTAAAGCTAAAATTTTTATACCCTGCGTATAACGTGCACCCGTAAATTTCTGACTTATTTCATATGTTAAAAGTGCGCGGATTTTAGGGTGAAAGCATTTTTTTCACAAAAAAATGTAGAAACAATAACATATTTCCCAAACATTCTATTTTTATGAAAAATACTTCGAAAATAATAATAATAGTTTACCTATACATATACCTAAGGTTTCTAAAGGGTCTAAGCTACAATATTTTGAAAAATTCACATTATTTTCAGAGTTATGATCAGTCGGAATAATATGTTTATTGTTAAAATTTCTCTAATCTCATTTATTAAAATACGAACAAAATCATTCCTAAATCATTTATTTCAGAAATCCTAGTCCAGTTCCAGTACAGAAGACGTAGCTATATACAGGATGTTGCCAAATTCGACCTACAAATTCAGAGGGGTGATAGTAAGCATCATGGGGTCGACAAATCACCATAGAACATGGGGTCACAAACCATGTTTTGTCGTTGAAAATCGCGATAATAGTAGCCGTCAAGAGTACAATGAACCAGACGAACGAAGTGGCCAAGCGAATGCGGGGATTTGGAGCATCGTGGAAGAGTTGAAAAAAGCTGCACGTATGCAAATTTCCCACTTCTTTCGGAGTTAATGGGGGCCGCGGTAGCCCAGTGGTCAAGGTATCGGATCACGGCAGGCACGTCATGAGTTCGAGCCCAGTGCCACTAAAGATCCGCTGTGTAGGGCAGCGATGCACGTTAAATCTATCGAGAGCTGAAATGTTCTCCCCTTGGTGTGGTGTGATAGTTGGGAGAGGAGGGTGCCACCTCAGGTGTCGTCCACGTCACTTGACCATGGTTCAAAATTACGTGGTCCGTCGCCAGAAGCCCTCGTGTAGCTGAACAGTGTGACGTTAATATTCACTCTTTCACTCCGGAGTTGCTGCAGGGAGTACAGACCACTGCGCACCAGAACGTGTGGTTCATGCATAATAGTGAATCAGCACATTTTCAGATTCCGATGCGTAACCACCTCCATGTTACATGTTATGAGAGGTGGATTGGACGCAATGGACCAGTTGCTTAGCCTCTACGCTCCCCAGACCTCAATCCTTTGAATTTCCTCTTCTGGGACCACCTGAAAGTGCTTGTGTATGAGACGCTTGGAGTTATAGTGGAGGATCTCACTGCGTGGAATTGCGTCACTCCAGCTGACATCGCCAGCACTCCGGATTTACTTGAACCCGTCCCACGATCCTTTGTTCATTGAAGTCGGCTGTGCGATGACCAACGCGGCCGCAACTTCGAATAATTCCTCTGACAGTCACTTTTAGTTGCCTTTCCGACGTCGAGTGGTGATGCATTGCTCATATTGTAAACATACTTCTAAGCCTAATAAATGTATTTCTTACCTCTTTTTGTCGCTTTTCATTCCACTCGACATCAAACTTTTCATAACTGTTTTTACTAAACATAGTTTGCAATCCCATGCCCTACGGTGATTTGTTGTCCCCATGCTGCCTACTATCACCTTACTGAATTTGTAGGTCGAATTCGGCAACACCCTATATATATACTAAGGTGACCAACCGTCCTCCTTTCTCCTTTCATAGGTTCTGTCCTTCCTCGAAAAGTGTCCTCCTTTTTAATATTTTAAAAAACTGATTTGTTAATCTCTGTGTTCAGAGATGAACCAAACATGTTTCTAAAATGTCGAAGAATGGTCTGAAGCAAATATCACAGAAAATAACAGTTTTCAATGGTATTTTTTGACTTTGTCGCAAGTAAATTGGGCAGATATAGAAAATTACGTTGAGTTTTTATCGAAAGAAATGCATGATATTAAAATCGATGACAATTGTCTGTTTGAAGTAGAAATAATACTGAATGGGTATAATTAAATTCTAATAAATTAGAACACTTGGAAAATCAAGATGCTGAGAAACTGGTAAAAGATGGGTGAAATTACTTAAACCATTTAAAAAATGAACACATTCCATATGAAAATGTAATTATTCTTGTTGAATTTACGTTGTGCTGCCCTGGAACTAATGCAGCAGTTAAAAGAGTTTATTTCTGTTGGTAATGATTTTTGTGAAGTGACCAGTGAGAAATCAAAAGTAAATGTTAATATTTTAGCTACAGTATAATTACAGTGAAATTCAGTATGAAGGCTATTTTTTGCCCGAACTTTACAATATATTAGAAAATGATATGTTGACAAAAAAAATCCTTCAATGGAAAAATACTCGTTTAAGATAATAATTAAAAAGAATGTAAGCATAATTAGCGTATTTTTGTTTGAATTAATAAAACGTTTCATGTATTTAAGTTGCAATTTTTTTCTAAAATTTTTTTGTCCTCCTTTTCATTGTAAAAAAAATGGTCACCTTATATATACGCAAAATATTATTATTATAGAAGCATTTTTCATAAAAGGAGAATGTTTGGAAAATATGTAATTCTTTCTACATTTTTTGCCAAAAAATTGCATTTAAATAACTTTTTGTTGTAATAATATTCCTAAAACAATTTCATATGTATATTTTAATTCAAGGGACACTACATATCAAAAAAATTCTTCATTTACACGCTTTTCAAAATCACAGTTTTGCGAACGTAGTCACCTTAATTGAATGAAATTATAAATTTATTTCGGAAAAATTTGAATTTCGCTATGTACTTGATAAAAAGAATATATTCAAGCATGGTTAAGCCATCGCTTTTTGATTTTTTGCAATAATTTAATATTTCTTTTACAGTTATATTTTCATTTAAAATCACTCTTTGTGCCCATAAAAAATTAACTCTAGTACATATTTACCTAATAATTCTTAACTACCCAATTTCAATGATCCTTACTATATTTTTTGTTTTTCTATTAATGATGCCTAAATAAGCTGAAAAATTCCCTTTTAATAATTAACGATTTGTGTTATACATAGAAAAGTAAATGTTTGATCATTAATTCTCAATTAGTAAACAAAGAAAATAGTTGCAAGTATTCTCTTTATATTATAAAAGAGTAATTACTAGATCATTTAATATTAAAAATATTTGTTACATATTAATGTAAACTTTAAAGGAAAATGTAAAAAATACCTCGTTTGTCTTAAACATTTTTGCAAGCTATACAATAATTTAATTCATACAAAACTGTAACTAATTTTGTTTTTCTCCTGGAAAATTCTTTATTTTTCTTTACGCTTCAAAGGGAAATAACTACATCTGTCTAATTATATTAATAATAATTACAAAACAATAAAGGCGCCAGAAAAGGAGAAGATAAAATATAAGTAAACTCTAGAATTATTAAAGAACTTTCAAAAATAATTTCTGAGTATTTCTTATAAGCAATTAATGAGACGAGACAAAGATAATTACGAATGTATATCCACAAAGACGAAATAGTGTGTTAATGAATTTATAAGAAATTCTTATATTAATTGCTTTTCCTGATAAGTGTTATTTATATTATTAATAGATTTGCAAACAATGCCTGGTTATATACATTTAATAAAATATTAACATTTAATAAAATTATAACTACTACTAATGCGTTAGTTTTTAAAGCTTATTCAATTATATCATTAAAATATTTTTATTCGGAAACCAATTTATTAACTATCGTTTGTTGTAATTTGCAATAATTTATTGTACGTTTTATTACAAGCTGTTACTCTTAATAACTTTTTTAATAAATATTATTTCCATCATTAATGTGTTTGAAAAACATGCCAGTTACATTTTTTTAATAAAATATTATCATTTAATAGAATTATAATTGCTAATTAGTTTTTTAAGCTCTTAATCGATTATTAAAATATTTTTGCTTAAAAATTGATTCATTAACTATCGTTTGTTGTAATTTTAAATAACTTATTTTTTGTTGTATTACAAGCTTTTATTCTAAGCTACTTTTTTCAGTAAATATTATTTAAATCATTAAAGGGTTTGAAAACAATACTTGGTTACATTTTAATAAAATATTATCATATAATATATAAAATACAATCGCTACTAATGCATTACATTCTTAAAGCTTATTCAATTGTATTAGTAATATATTTTTATATATTCTTAAAGCTTATTCAATTAATTTATTAATATAAATGATAGTGAATATATCGATTTCATACATATTCATTATCATTTTAAGTAATTTAAAAATGAATACCATGGAACGGATTTAAATATGTACAAGTATTTTAATATTCGTGATAAAATATAAATAGGGGACTTCAAAAAAGTACTGCTTCCTTTCAGGTGAGTTTTGTAGTATGCATTAAAATATACTTCTCACAATAAGATTTTAATATTTAAGCAGTGAATAATGTCTCTGCGGTTTAAAATAAGCTTACAAAAGTTATTTTTATTGTAAATAAAGTAAAATTCAGCGTTATCATTAAATATTTTTTTGGTAATTATAACCAAATAATGTAATATTACTCACCCAAAACCTTTTAATGTTAATGAGTTTTTGCGTGATCAATGTTACAAAGTAATATTTTTAACATTTTTTTAGAGATAATTTTTATTTAATATTAAAATTAAGCAAGTAATATTAAAATTTATTTTTAATTTAACTTTTTATACGATTTTATGATAAAAAGATATATTAGTAATTTGCACCAGATATATTATCAAAGGAATGCATGGAGATAATATGCTTAAAAAAAGAGTCATTAATTTAAATTAGATTAAAACGCAAAATTGAGTTTAAAGTTTAAATTCACCAAATAGAGTTCATTGCTTTAGGGAACATGAAGGATTTAAGACTTTAACTGCTGATTAAAAGTTACGCGATTTACTCCAAAATGCCACCGATGTTCAATTAGGCTAGGGCAAGGGTGGCAAACCTTTATGGATCAACGTGCCATTTTATCTAAGAAAGTGCCTAATGAGGTATAGACGTGCCGTCAAATAATTTTGACTAGCGATAAGTGGTCAAAACTCGTTATTTATTACGAAAAAAAATACCTTTTGCACTGTATAGCTGTAAATATTTTAGCTACACATGTAATTCAAACTAAAGTAACATTAGTGTGACTTCTGTTGTTGCAGATTGGATGATAAATAACATATTAAGATTGTAAGATGTTGCTTTTAGTAGAATGCATATTGAATTGGAGTCAGCTTCCAAATGGTTTCTAAACAACTAATTATTTTTGCTGTGGTTCACTTTTTTGACAAGAGGATTTGTTATTTGCTTCAAAATGCCGTTTTACAGACGATGTTCTGCTTACCACTGTTCCAGTACATAGAACGCACACCGCTTTGTTGCCTTTACTAATAATGTCATGTTTCAAGATTCACCAAGCAAGAAATTCTTTGTTACACTTACTGTCTTGCATGTTTTGTTCTTTAGCTGAATTAGCCATGTTAGATAACAATTAAAAATCGCAAATATAACACAAATAAACTTTAAACTACAGTAGTTTCAACAAAATTGACTATGTTATGCTTAGACAAATTTTACATCACAAGCAGCTCTAGTCCACGACGTAACTAAAGCAGGACAATAATAAACGAGTGTGCTCCCGGCCGCATTTATTCGTAATACTTCATACTGAACCTTGTTATTTTGAAATAAAATGCAAACCATTTTGATTTTTGGAGTGCCCAAAATATTGTGTTGCGTGCCATTGATGGCACGCGTGCCACTGGTTCGCCATCCCTGGGCTAGGGTATGCGGTGTATTGAAGGGAAAAGAAACGGCATAAATAAGCAAATTCTTTTTTGAAATAATTAAATCCTTCGCAAACACTGTCAAGGTCATTTAATTGCATTCCAAAGCCTTCGAAATAGGTTTACTGAAAGTATTGCAAAGAAAAGAATCATACTTCGGAAAGACGTATATATGTGTCTGGAGCATTTAACGCACCGGCTGAGCAAGACGGATATATACGCCGGTGGCAGGTAACAGGTGAGGTAAAAATATTTGGTTTACTCGTTTTTACAAACTCTTTCTTGTAGCCTGCGTATCTGCAACAAATGAAAAGTTTTTTACTTAAAATACCTCAAAAACAAAAAAAAAACAAAAAACATACTTTTTTAAAACAAAAACTCCTAAAATGATTTTAAAGTGCTACTCTCTTCTCCTACCATAATCGAAGCATACACTCGAAATTCGATTTACAAGTATATCGAGCAATGAACAACAAAAGCCGGTACGGTTTTTGTGATAACATAATAGAAATTTATAAAACAGTTTTTTATGAACAACTTATGGAAAATTCGGTACTTACGTTATATCACAACAACCTCAACGTTCATTATAACCTTTCAAGTTGACAATCATATCATGTTTCATTTCATTTAATGTCACCTATACGGTTACAATAATACGTAAGTACCAAAAATTCTTTAAAAATGTTTTAAGTCCTACATTTAGCTACTTCTTAAAAAATGACTGCATGAATGTGCAATAATGAGAAAAAAAAATTCTTAAAAATTCTTTCTTTCTTGATTTTCTTAAAAATGTATCAATAGCAATATTTAGAAGAAATATTAAATCGTTTGCCACAAAATAAAAATAAAAAGTTTAACATTTTAAATGAAAAGATTTTTTAAAAAATCTTTTCTTTCTTCTTGAAATAAATAAGCTTTAAATTTTTACCTGTCATCATTATCAAGTATTTCTTTTTTTTACCGATTTTTCTTAATTAAATCGTACAATGTCCCTTTAAACTTTCTGCTTAAATAAATGCCACAGAAATTGTAAAGTTCATTGTTATCTGTATTTAACAACATGTACATTTTGAATTAGAGTCAATGATTTTTGTTTGTACAAGAACAAGAATACAATTTTTCAGTTAGAATATAGATCTTACTTTCAATATATTATTTAATCTCAGACTTTTCAGTCACAGTAATGCCAAGTGACATATGTTATTGTAATCTTTTTCAATTTATCTTTTTATGCCGATTTATTCTTTTTGCATTTGAATGTATCGTTTTAATAGCAAGAATAATATTCTGACTTATATTTTTTGTAAGTGTGTGTGGTGTTATGTTTTTTTTACCTAATTTCCTGGAATATAACTGATTTTTAATATAAAGTTGCTCACTTTTTTAACTGCTTTGGTGTTATGTAAAATGCTACAAAATAAAATGTAATTAAATGTATTATTTCAGCTAAAAAATTAATTCTTTTTAGAATTTAATAAAACATTGATATATAGGAATCCACTTTAAGAATCTATCCCAGTAATTCTCAACTTTTCTTTTTTTTTTCTTTTGTTTTTGCGGTACACTTTTGACTATTTCAAAATTTGCGGCACACTAACAAAAAAGAATTTTAAAAAAATTTATTTACCTGTAATGCACTTCAATCTATCCACGAAATAATAAGTTAAATATATCACGAATACCCTTAGTAGTGATCTTCAAAATTTTTCAGCTCCCGGAACCTCGAGAACTAGGTGTTTTCATGGAACCCCTACAACTGAAAAATATTTTCGTGGAACCCCTAGAACTGAAAAATACTTTCGTGGAACCCCTATAACAGAAAAATATTTTCGTGGAACTTCTAGAACTGAAAAATATTTTTCGTGAAACTCCTAGAACTGAAAAATATTTTCGTGGAACCCTTAGAACTGAAAAATATTTTCGTGGAACCCTATTCCACACACACACACACTTAGAAGAATATATCTTAAAATGATATTTAAAGTAATCCACATGTTATAGGTACTTTATGTAAAGGCAATTAAAAAAAATATTGTACGAAATCTTTAATCTACTTTTAATATAATAATAATATTAATCTGTGGTCCATGCATTATGTTTAATATAACTGGGATATGTGCTTGTATTTTTTTGCCCAAACCATCGATGTCTAGGTCTATTGAGATTAATTGCAATCTCATTGCATATTCTGAGTTTAATTTGTCTCTATACTTTCTTTTTGTAGCCACTAACGTTGAAAAATATTTTTCACTTATACACATTGTTCTGAATGGAATTAAAAAGCTTAGAGAAATACTGTGTATTTTGCATAAGTTTGCAACATAAAATTTAGGAGGTGTACTTGCTTAAATTTAAATTTTTAATATCGGATCTGTTGATATATCAATAAGTTGTTCCCTTTCCTTTATTGTAAATGTTTCTACACAAATGCAAAAAGGTGCATTTTCCATTAGAAAACTATTTAGTTTTTCAAGACATTGTGCTAACGAGTATAAAATTATATCATGGAACCCGGGAAAGTAAACAGTAAAATATTCATAATCAGGTAGGTAATATATATATACATATAAAGATAAAACGTTTTAATATTTTTGTTACATTATGATAAAGGTTTAAAAAGTATTACAAAATAAAGTTATCTTGTATAAACAGAATTCTTAGTTTCTTAATGACAGGGATGAGCTTTAAATTCTTGCGGATATACAAATTTCATAGAGAACATAAACCCACCTTCCATACACATTTGTAAGTTTATTTTCGATTTTTTTTTTATTGTGCTTCGTGGAACCCCTGGGTATGCCTCGTAGAACTTCAGGGTTAGGTGGAACACAGTTTAAAGACCACTGTCCTTAATTTATTTTTATAAAACGGCCGAATTTTTTTTTCTCAGAGTATATAGTTAACAATTTTAAAAAAAACTGGTTGCAAACTTCAAGAATTTTTCAGACCACAAAAGTTCCGCGACATAATGGCTGAGAATCACTGATCTATGCATATGGAGTAAATCATCAATTCAATATGTATGCCAATCTACTCTTATTTGGGGAAATTTTTGTAAAAAAAGTGTGTTGTTATATAACTTAATTCAGTGACAGGTCTAACAAAATTTTAGAAGAAGAAATATTTCTAAAATGAAAAGGAAAGAAAGCATGATATACCAACAAGTAATCTCTATCTATTTTATCGAAGTTCATCTTAATTTCTCCATTTTCATAAGCCAGTTAATTTATTTGAAACATATCTAATTTACGGTTTCTGAAGTTTCCTCTTCGAAGCTGCCATCATAAAAAAAATAACTCCCTTTTTGCTCCAGAATTGACAAGAATATTGCGTACTCTCGACACCAGGGGTCCTGACAATGTATCCGTAAATTTAATGCCCGCGCTAGGAGAGCTGTATCGATCGAAAGGGCACGAGGCTACAAACAAACAGGTCTCTCTTGTTTCGCGAAGACAAAATTCGTTCACAGGTTGCTGTTTGCGATGGATTTTCTGGCTTTAATACTTGTTGGCATACGTTTTGACTTCCCTAATACCATCTGAACCTCTACATATTTTCCCTTGATGACATGGGAAGAACGCGGTGTATATTTTCGTAGATAATCTTTTAAGATGAAAAGTCACTCAAATAAATGTTGACTCCAGAAGTATTAAAATGAAAATCTTCTAATTAAAATGTGTATATTTTCCGAAAATGGTTACTTTACATGTTTGACTTTTCACTGCTTTGGAGTTCAATATTTATGAAGGCATTTGATTATTAAGATCTTAAGGGGCTGAAAATTTTTATTGAAATTACTAGAATTATGTTAACATACATATTAGGAGGAAGTTAATATGCATAGTCATCATTATTCAATAAAGATACTTAAGAAATACTAAAAAAGGGTCTCAGGGATGTTAACTTCATCTCGGGGGCTGAAAATATAAACAATTTTCAAATAGATGTAATTCTTTGAAATTAAAATTAATTAATTCGAATTTCTTACACATTATTTATAAAGGAATGAGGCTTCAAAAAAGAGTAAAATCATAAATAGTGAAAAAAAAAATCGTAATTTTAAAAATTTTAAGCATACGAAAATAAGAAACATTTTTGTAAGAAATATTAATTAAGTTTTACATTGTGCATCATATTTTCTTAAATAGAAGCTCTAATTACAAGCAATAAGTTGATTTATTAAAGTTAAATGTATCCTTATTATACTGTAGCTATTCTTTTATAAATAGAATTTTATAATAGATATTCTAGATATATATATAGATAAATAGAATTCTATAATTTATAAATAGCTATTCTATAAATAGAATAATAAATTATATTTTTTAAAAAAAATATTTGAATTTCAATATTTTTGAAATATTTTGAAATACAAAAGATACATAATACTAAAATTTGGTAGGGTTTAAAGAGTATGGTACATTTTATATAATTCTAAAAAGTTTTATACATCAAAGGCTACTATTTTAGAAATAGCATGCACAACGTAAAATTTACTTAACATTTATTACAGAAATGTTCCTTAATTTCATATGATTGGAATTTTTTTAAATATATGATTATATTTTAAACATTTTGTACTTTTTTGAAACCTTATTCCTTTATAAATAATGTGTAAGAGATTCAAATTATTTAACTTTAATTTCAAATAATTATATCTATTTGAAAATTATATTTTCACCCCCTTTCGAGACGAAGTTAACACCCTTGAGACCCCTTATACTGACATATCTGTCGACTACGATTTCTTTTACTCACTATTATTAACTAATTATAAATTATTATTCTCTACATTCTTAGTTCTTTATTAAAAAGATCTAAGAAGAAGCTCTTTAATAATATGTTTCAATAATATTAAAAGGACTAATCATTATATTAAAGTCTCATGCATGATTATAACAAGTCTATACTAAAAATCATGAAAAGTTACATTTTAATTTTTCAATGTGAAGCTAATAGCTCACAAAAACGTAACTTTAATAAAGCATAGGATTTTCAGGGAGTTTGATCTTTTAAAAAATAAACAGTAATTGGACAGTTTTATGTTTGAAACCGGAATGAAATGGCAGTCTTTATTATTCATTAAGAATAAAAGTAATATGTATCAGTGTAACAAACATTAACCCCTTAACTGGTCTGCCCGTATACTATACGACCACAGATATTTTCTTCTTTCTATCATTGATTTGCACATATTTTAGTTCTTATAGAGAAGCAGGGGCCAACTGGGCCCGGGCTCTGATCCTCTGCCGCAATGGGGGCCTCGTCCGTTCTCGACTAAGCCTTAATAAGATCATAAATCGAATAATTTCAACGGTCAAACGACATTTCCGGTTGTATTCTCGGAAAAAATAGGAATTTTGGATGATATGTCAACTGGCTACTTGTGATGACCGTCGTCTACGTATAGGCCTAGGCCTACCACCATATATCATCATTTCTAATTCAGTCAAAAAACGGTAATTGGTCGAGCTGGTTTGTGCGATTGTGAGTCATGCACATGTACTAGTTTCAGGGTATTGTTTGTACGAGTATTTGACAATGTATGCTATGTTCTGTCTACTTTTAAGGGGGGGAGAGAACTACTTTTAAGGTTCTATCTACTTTTAAGGTTTCTGTCTACTTTTTTTCATCTGGGATTTTCTTTCTGATGAAGGTAAGTTTTTCGTTGAAGGCAGAAACTTAGATTCTTGAAAATATTCGGTAAGGAACAGGGATTGGAAAGGCAATGTGTGGATTGTTGCTGGAGAAGAAACGGAAAATAGAAAGATAATCTAAAAAAAAAAAGGCCGGTATTATCCCTGTCCACATTGCAATGTAAGACTTAGTATTACACCATGCTTCAAATCGTGCGTGCGAATCGTATGAGAGAAATTATTTTGATATGTATGAAACATTCTTCATAGCATGCAGAGTGTACTTATAAAAAGCAAGCATTTAAGGGTTTTGTGCTCCACAATTATAAAATAAAATTGTTGTGAAAACTTCAAAATTGAAAACTAAAATAAAATTCTTCCATTTTTGCATTCTATTTGGTATTATACTTTGCTATATGTAATAAAAAAATGTGCCTTTTATTTTGTTTTGGAACATTTAGGGCAACAAAAATTGACCACTTAAGGGGTTAAGAAATAACTGAATATGTGTTTGTTACATATTAACAAAAATCAAGTTACATATTTCTTCTTATAGAATGTATACAGCATGTCAGTTTTTATAGTATTATTTTTACTTCTTTTACATATTGCTTTATGTATAAAATATGCCTTTATAACGTGACTTCAAAATGAACTATACTTTTTTGGAAAAAAATAATTAACAAACAATTAATGTTGTCATTAAAGTGTTTTTATTAAATTAGTTCCTATTATTAAGCTATAACAATCAATAAATTAATAAAATTCTTACCATCCTGAAAAATTAAAATGCTGAAAATTTTTTCCAAATTTTCATCTGAAATTAAAAATATTTTTTATGCACAACTAATCAAATTTAAAACAATAAAACATTCAAAATATCTTTTATGCTTCTATGTATGTCTAATAAAATAACTTAAATCGTAGCTAATAATTATTAAAATTAGTAAAATTGGAAAAATAAAAAAAAAAGTTTGTATAAATATTTTCTGATTCTGTTATCATTCTTAAAAGAAGTATTGCAAGACGTGATTGATTAAATTTTTGAATAAATTTCTTAAGCAAAAACTGAAGGTTTTTTTTTTTTTTCTTATCTGAAAATATTTTCTGTGTCCTATAAAAACAAATGCACGTTAAAAATATATATATTTTTCTCTGCGTTCTTAATTTTTTTTTCACTGCTTCAGCTCGTAGTTTTTTCCCTTCCTATTAAGTTGTCTTTCCCCTTCAATCAGTCATCTAACTGAAGAATAGGGAAGTTGATTCCTTCCAGATGTCTAACGAATGATTTCAATACTCACAATCAGAATGAGTGACGAATTTCTTCAGCAGAAAACAGAACAAAAAAATGGACATTTCCTGCTTCCGAAGAATTCATTTTAACAGGTGTTTGAATTCGAT
>BMAV01024927.1:127663-141716 GCA_019973955.1 Trichonephila inaurata madagascariensis | reverse complement strand
TAAGTACGTTCTAGTTTAAGTGACATTAAATAGTGTGCAAAAATTATTCATTTATAGGTTTTTGTACAATCCTGGTTCTGAACTTAGTCAGATACCTTAAGATATGCGTTTGAGATCTACGCATTTGCTACAAATTGAGTATAGGGACAGAAATAAAAAAAGAAATGCATCAAAATATTTTTTTATCGTAATAAAATCATTGAAACAACTTTATATGCGTGTGTAAGGGACTTCAATTCAACCTTTTTTTTCAAAGTCACGGTGTCATACGTTGTTGGATACATTAATCAATGTTGCCAAAAAAAATGGATTATTTTAAGAAATTTAAATTTTTTATGTAAACTTAAGACAAGAAACTTGTCAAAAAAAAATACATCATTGTTTGATCAATTTATTCGTAATTCTGTCAATGCATTCATTGTTCTATTAATAAACTGTTTCATTCATAACAACACATGAATTGCAAATATTTACAATGCCAAAACCTCTTTCAATGCATAAGTATTGAATTATTTATATTCATTTATTGGGTGCAATACACATTCCCTTTTCTGCATTGAATATTCCGTCAAAACACAATTTACACACAAAGCATCTTCTCAACTCACTAGTAGCTGCAACATTCTTAAAACCTTCTTCCCAGCTTGTTGAGATATTCTACTCTTAAAGGCAGGGAAGGAAGGAGGGGTAGTGCAAGAAAGGGCATTAAATAAGAGGAAAAGGGGGTAGATGCAGCAGGAAATCAATATTCAAATGGACCGAGGAAAAGACCCTACTATCTCCTCCCGCATTTCATTTGGCTGAGCATCTTGCCAAAAGATAATGACAACATGGCTGACAGGGGATGGTCATTACTGGAGGGGAGGGGGGCTTCTATTTCTTTCCTCTAAATTCGAGTCTTAACGTTCCTTTAACCGCAAGCGTCGTTTAATGACGGAGAAAAGAGAGTTGTTGCTGTGATTCGACTGCATAAATTTCGGTTTCTTAATATGTCCGACCGATCGTGGTTGGCGTTAACGTCTTGGCTGGTCGCAGGGACCTCGAAAGACTTCCGATGGCTGGCTATTTATGGCAACATCGAAGACGATGAGGTTGTTCTATGGTATTGGATGGCCTGAAGCAGAATTTATTAACTATAGGGAAAATGCTTTGTATATATGTATGTGTGCGTGGGGGGGGGGGGGTTTCAAAGAAGCGGAAGAAAATTTGAGGTATGAGAGAGACAGGGGTAATATATATTTTGTTGACGTGTTTGAATTGTGTAGTAGGGCGGATCGAGGTTATACGGAGAGAAAAAATTATTACTAATCGGAATCTATACTGAAAAGATGTTCTATGGTGAAGAGATTAGAAGAGAAATAATTACAAATAGTAATTTCAAACTTTAATATTGCTATAAAAAGGTAAAATTTTCGAAAAAAGGGAAAAGGCCTTACCCGCGCGGCGCGCCCCCCCGGAAAATTCTTTTGGGGACTAGACTTAGTGTAATAGTAGTACTCCTTTTGGGTGTTCAACTGTTAATGCAATTGGACCGAATGTGGTCAGTCAATTCGGAGAAACTAAGTCTTCGAAATTTACACTTAGCTCATAAATTAAGTTTACTTATTTCTTTTTTCAATGTATTAATTTTTATAATGAAATAATTAAAAAAAAAGGCTTATTGAATATTTTATATAATTATAGCAATGGTTTTACTTTTTGAAATGCAAAATAATTGTATATCATTTGATAAATATATGTGATAAATATTATTATTTATTAATAACATCGTAAGGATCAATTAATATTATAATAATGCATTTATAAAATATAATATAAATATTTCACACAATTATAGTAATTATTTTATTTTTTTTAAATAAAAAAATATTTATATAAAATATCATTTAATATTTAATAAGCCTTTTTTAAAAAAAAATACATGAGATTTGCAATTGAAAAATAATAAAATGAATTAAAAATATATACTATATATATATATAAGTCTCCCGTGCTACTCAAATCCTTAGAGACGGCATGATACTCAGATACGTTATCATCTACGCCACTGCTTTACTGGAAGTACTTTAAACTTATTTGTATATAAGAAAAGCATAAATTTCGAAGGCTATTGTCTCCGAATTGACTGGCCATTCGGTGCAATTACATTGAGGGTTAAACACTCTAAAGAAGTACTACTATTACACGATGTCCCGTCCCCAAATGAGTTTCTCATGTCGCACCCTCCCTTGTTAATTTTGGTTAGATGATTTTAAACTTTAAAAAAAAATTATCTTTCTGCAATGTAAATAACCAAAAATGACGATTATTGATAAATGAGTACTGAGTATTAAGTATAATGTACTACATTGCAGCATGCCATAACACTAGCTCTCTCTCCCTGCGCCGTCGAATCAATAAGATCCAAAAATTTTCCGTCGTGCAATATACTATCGATAGTAGTAAGATCTTTTTTATTATTAGTTAATATATATGCTAAAGAAACTATGTGTGTGTGTTTTCTTGTAGCTATTTAGTAGGTATGCTCTCATGGCAAAAATACTAAAATGCCTGTTTTTCTTTAACAAAAATTAATTTGATTTTTTACCATAAAAAATACCTCAGATACCTAAATTTCATTTTCCTTGTGGCAGTATTTAACATGAAAACTAATTCTTTGTTTTATTTTCCCCTTCATCTATATACCAGAGAGCATCGTTTCCTCATAGGTAGGTTTTGAAATTCTAAAAAAAAAAGAAATTTTCTGTCTACCTTGTTCTGTAGGAAGAAAAAGTTGTTGGTGATAAGTATAATTATTTTAATACTGCATTAATTTAACAGATACGTCAAACACAGAAAACCCAGTCTTATTCATAGCAATCTAAATAAAGGACTTTAAAATTTTTTAAATATTTTTCTTCCTTGAAATATGTCTGTTTTTTTTTTAATTCCTTTTCGATTTAGTGATATTTGAAAGCTATTCTCTGAGTTAGAATTTCAGCTCATTTTAAAATAAGTCAAATCGATAGCTACTACACGTATTCTGTTGCGTTAATAGTAACAATGCATACCTACGACACCTTTTAATATCATTCATGAAATGATTAATGATATTAAATCAGTTTAGTACCCACTTATAAGAAATTAATCGAAATAATTTATTACATTGTTTCGTTGGTAATAAGCCTTAATTATTATAAATATAATTAAATTAGTATTACCATAAATCACACACACACATTATGCATTAAATGGGATGACGAGTATCAAATTCTTGGTAAGCCAGTGAAGCTAAGAAAAATGAGAACCAATACCCTGATATAATTTCTTAAACTTCTTGTTTAAAAAAATTGAGAAGTACGTCCTCACCTCAGGCACCCGCAGAGCCAGAAATTATTTTACTAAACATATAAGAAATTTTTCATTTAAATTTCTTAAGGTATCCGACTACGTTCGGAACCGTGATTTTGCAAAAGCGTATAAATGGATAATATTTATGATATTTAGTGTCACTTAGATTAGAAAATGTATATGTTTTAAGAATAGTATTACAATAAAAAATTATTTAAGTACAATATTTTGACAAAAAAAGAACACAGAATGACCCATTTTCAAAATGTTCTCCTTTTGCGAAAATGCTTCTATTATAATAATATTTTGCCTGCTCAGACCTCTGTACAGAGGCTCAACTAGTATTTTTGAAATACATATCTTAGAAGTGGGTTTATCCATGTTTTACAACAACAGAGGGGAGAAATTTTAAGAAAAAAACGACGATAATTATTTCAAATGGTTGTAACTCTGAGAATAATGTGAATTTTTCAAAAATCATAGTTGAGCCTCTGTAGAGAAGTCTGAGGCAAATATACAGGCAAAATATTATTATAATAGAAGCATTTTTCACAAAAGAACATTTTGAAAATGATTATTCTAAGTTATTTTTTAGCCGAAATATTGTATTTAAATAATTTTTTTTTATAATGTCCTTAAAACAATTTTATACGTGTATTCTAATCTAAGTGACACTAAATATCATGAAAATTATCCATTTATGCACCTTTTTAAAATCACCGTTCCGAACATAGTCGGATACCTTAAATTGATTCACCTGTATTTTTTTTTCTAAATTTAAATATCTCGGAAATTTTTTAAGTCATTCTCTACTATTCAGTAGCCAATCAGATTGTTCTTTTAGCTGTACGACTAGAGGAGATTTCGACACTGCTACGGTACCCGCTTCGGGACAGTAGTACATCATTTTAATACAACAACCAATGAGAACACTCCCTTTCAATCCAAGTGGGAGGAATACGCCTATCATTTGGATTTTTCACTCCAACTCAGGTCATGACAAGTTGCTTTCTTATTGATCAGGGATCCAATCCTTCTCCGGCTCCTATTGGAAGACAGAAGGTTACATTAAACTTCTCTCTCTGACGAAATACAATGTTTAAACCATAATATTTTATAACATTAAAGTAATTATTTTAACTTTAATGTAATTGTAATACATATATAAATATTTTTCACTTTTAAATTAATTTAATAATATCTTTTAAATCTTTTTTTATGGGCAACAGTAGATCAGGACCCGAGAGGCCAAAGTGCTCCACGCATACCCCCAGCTACACAACATTAATCCTACCTGATTTTAAAATATTGTTGTTGTTTTTTTTTCAAAAAATATAAAGGGTAATAGAAAATGTTTAAGAAATAATGATAACATTAGTCATAAATAAACTTTCCAAGACAGTTACAATGTTTATTATTAAATCAACTGTTAAGAATCCATGTCTGTTTCATCTGCTCCAAATAAAACTTATGTCGGACCAACTTTTTAAGCAATTTACAACGTAGTATAAATAACAAGTTTAATTTAATTCTTATTCAATTTGAAACATGAGTCAATATAACTACTTGTAAGGATATTCAACAAAAAGATAAATAAATTCCCTGAAAGAAATCAATATAATAGGAAATAAATGCATTATAAATCAGACGAAGGCTATATTCTTGTCATTGGCTGCCTCAGCCGAGCAAGTATATGTCTTTTACAACAGACATTTGTCTACTAACTCACAAAATCCTTCAGTAAAAACAAAATGCTGGAATTAAATTAAATTTTGTCTGGTCTCTTCTGATAGACTTATCGTTGTGAAATATTGGAGACAATTCTTTCAGGGAATTGTTCTAATGGAGGATTGTCTCTTGATAAACGCTCGCCGAACATCAAGATGTCTACAGAAGATTAGTAACCAAGTTATGTCGTCTTAAATCCTCTGCCAAGACATTGTAACACGATCTAAGGAATTGGATGTTTGAATTAAAGCTTTTATAGTAGGTCAATAATTCAGAGTTGCTTTCCTTTTTGGTTGGTGGAAATATTTTTTTTTATTAAATACAAGCCATTACACACCGGCGTCGCTGAGTAATAATGATGATGTATGACTGTATATATTTTTAACCAATTAATAATCAAGCCTTATGCCTTTAAAAACATTTTTATATTCCTGTCCTCTGGATTTAATAATAACAGGACATGGATTTCTAAAACGGAATGGTGACATAAAATTATTTATATTTTACTCCCGTAACTCACAATTTCCGCAAAATACGTTCTCAGTAAATTTATACTAAACAAAAGAAACGTGCTTGCCAAATTTCAAATCTGTAGGCTAAATAACTAAAAGTGGGAAATTTTATTTATTAACACTCCTACAGTGTCCCTTGGGAGTCGCTTTCCCTAAAATTCATTTATAGTGGATCTCTGGTGTCTGAAAGAAAGAAACACACTTGCCAAATTTGAAGTCTGTAGGTTAAATAGCTCAAACATGGGAAATTTTATCTAAACCTCCCTTCTATGGCTGTCGATTACCTTAAGACACATTCTTAAAGGTTGACAAATCAAAATAAGTCGCCAAATGTAGTAATTGTTTTCAACAATGAGCGGCAACAGTTTACCAATGTTGGTAGCACACAATGGCATTTAGTGACTTTGAACTTACACACAGAAATTCTTACTTAGGCAACGGGATTTTAAAATGAAAATTTGTCTTCTTTGACTTCTTACAGCAATTAAATTTCGGGAAATTATTGATTTGTCAGAGCCAATGAACAGTGGTTCTGATACAGAAATTGATGACGACATTCTAACCAAAACTGTTACATTTTCTAATGCTTTACATCAGTGCTTCTCAAACTTTCTATACTTCCGACCCAATTTTCAATCATAATTTTCATCGCGCCCCCCTCCATATAATAACATGTAATGAATTCAATAATAATATACTTTGACGTAAAGCTACAATAAGACTAATTATAAACCGTACAAATTATCAAGATAAGTATTAAGTTTTACATATAATTTTATGACATTCTCATAGGGTCACTGGTAATTATTAAACTTGTTCTTAACTTAGCACTGTTAAATTAGTTATGAAACACATTGTGCAGTACTGATACATTTATAAGTGTATTATATCAGTGTAAATCTGTATTTTATGATGTCAGAATGTATTTTGTTTTGCTTCCTTTCAGTAAATTATTAATTTTTTTAAAAATAATCTTTTGTTTTCGATTTTTTGATATACTCGCGCCCCCCTTGTAGGGTTACCACGCCCCTCTAGGGGGGCGCGCCCCACAGTTTGAGAAACACTGCTTTACATTGTTTAGAAACTGAAAAACTGAAAAAAATACCTCTAACAACAAGATACAATGATTCTTTTTCGTATAAAGTCGAAAAAAGAACTCTTTCGAGTCAGGAATCAAAAAGATTGTCAAACATCTATTAGTCAGTATTTTAAAATTTCCAATTAACTGGTGCGTAGTAATTCGCTAATTGTAATTTTAGCTGTTGAATAAAAAGCGTATAATTTCTAACTAAAGATATTTTTTGTGTAGTTACTTATTATAGAATTTCGAAAATATAAGTGCAAAAAATTTGTATTTTGTTTGGATCCCGATATAAGGAAAACCCCGATTTAATTAACAAAATTTTCAGTCTGGATGAATTGTATTTATATTTTAAAAAAAACATCAAACTTGTTCATAAAGGAACAGCACCGCTATTTCTTTATTCATATCTGATACTCCCCAATATATAGCCAAACAAGAAATCACTTTCCTTAACGCACACTCGATGGTAGTTCCAATTTCGAGAGAGAGAACACAGTTTCTTTCCATTTTCGAGTTTAAGATAAAAACACACTTAAGGTAAAAAATGGAAACTGCAAAACCTAGCGGGTTGAACCCTCCTAACACCGGCAGGTTTATTTTTCAATCTCTCGAAGAAAACCCGACTTTCCGATAATAGATGAACAAGCATTCCAAAAAATAAACGCTCCAAACGACGAACGACCACCCCTTCTTCCACCCTTCTGGAGTTCGCGTCGTCTGCAGCGAGCGACAAACGACCCTTTCCGAAAACGATTTCGAAATGTGGGCCCTCCCCCACCGTTAACGAATCTAAATCGCTGACGATTTCTTGTGACGACGACTTCATTTTTCATTCGCCTGTCCATTACCGTTTGGCGGCGGCGTTTTTCCATGTAAACATCGTTTGCATGATTTCGGATCATCCCTCCATTTTGGAACGTATAATGATGCGCGCGTGCATGCCTCAGACAAGAAACCCAAAAAAGCTATTAGCAGTAAATTGAGGATGGAGTTAAAAAAAGGAAACACAGAGAGAATGTAGCTATATATACACTGAAAGTCATGACATTTTTCTTTATGAAGTCGGCGAGCCTGAAGAAATAGATTTAGGGAAAGATTCTCTTTTTACATTATCTTTCTTTCGCTCTTTCCGAAGCGAACAATGCTTCCTTTTTTCTGAAAGGAGGGATGGAAGAGAAGTATGGTCTCGTGTTAGCTTATAACTCTACTTAATGGAGGCAATGTATATTGGGTACGGGGGAACTGCGGATATTTATCTAGATTTCAGACACTTCCCATAAAGCAAAATATATCGTGTTTAGTATCAATGTGCTTAACTAATAACTTAAGGAATCGTTGGGTATCAAGCAGGGAAATTTGTTTTCAAGGAGATAAAATTGTTGTAGATTGAATTTTTGATTGTAATAGTATTTTAATGGGGGGGGGGGAGAAACAGACGCATTTTTCTCTATAAATGAAAAATAGGACGTCTTACTTTCAATATTCATTAAGCATGAACCAATACATAGGAAAAATATATATAAAGGATTTTTTTATCTGATCTACAAATTTTACATTGTCATGTTATTTCGAAATACAGTGGGACTGCTATTTAACGAAGTCACCAAATCCCGAAAAAAGTTCGTTATATGGAAAATTCGTTAAGGGAATTACGTTATATGTGTGGAAAATTCGTTCGTTCCGACTACGTTCTGAACCTTGATTATAAAAAAAGCGCATAAATGGATAATTTTCATGATATTAAGTGTCATTTAGATTAGAATACATGTATAAAATTGCTTTAAGGACATTTTGACAAAAACAATTATTCAAATACAATATTTCGGCAAAAAATTAACTTAGAATAACCTTTTTTCAAAATGTTCTCCTTTTGTGAAAAATACTTCTATTACAATAATATTTTACCTGTATATAGCTCAAATCTCTGTACAGAGGCTCAATTATGATTTTTGAACAATTCGCATTATTTTCAGAGTTACAACCATTTGAAATAATTATCGGCGTTTATTTCTTAAAATTTCTCCCCTCTGTTGTCGTAAAACATGGATAAAGCCACTTCAAATATATTTCAAAAATTTTAGTTGAGCCTCTGTACAGAGGTCTGAGCTATATACAGGCGAAATATTATTATAATAGAAGCATTTTTCACAAAAGGAGAATATTTTGAAAATGGGTCATTCTATGTTTATTTTTTGTCAAAATATTGCACTTACATAATTTTTTATTGTAATACTATTCTTAAAATAATTTTATATACATTTTCTAATCTAAGTGACACTAAATATCATAAATATTATCCATTTATACGGTTTTGCAAAGTCACGGTTCCGAACGTAGTCGGATACCTTAAAAAGAGATTCATCTTTTAGTGCACTATAGAAACCACATGAAACAAATTTTTAATTCATAAATACTATATTTCATTTAAAAAAAGTAATTTTTCACACGTTTTTGAAAATTAATTTCTGATTTCATTTTATATACTTTATCCCTCAAAAAAAATCTGCTAGGAGAACAAGGGGGAAAACATTGTCCATTGTTTTAAACATGCATTATTTTATAACCAGTTATTTTATTTAAGGATACATGCGTTTTCACATTTAATTACTGATAAAATCTGCTAATTTTACCTGTTTTTTGTTTGAAAAAATATGGCCATTTCTTTTCTCTAAGTGAGTTAGGCACCTGGGAAAATCAATTCAAGGCCATTGACCAGCCTAAAATATTCTAAAAGAGAGCATAACTTGAAAATTGTACCGAAATATTTTAAAAATTGGAAGAAAAAAAATCGAAACACAAGTGAAAAAGTTCGTCGAAAAAACTGGGGTATTTGGACACTGTAAGCTTTACAAATGTATCTTTGCTGTCTTTTCATGTTCTTTTAGAGGAGCAGAATCAACAACGTCTATTTTTAGTGAAGCTGGTATACGGTATCCAACCTTAGTCAATCGTACGTCCTCTGGAGCAGTTTTTTTTCTTTGCTAAGGAAACTTACAAATTGTCCTTTACACCTACGACTTGAAAATCTAGAAATTAGTTATCGTGCAAGCAGCACAAATCATAGCATCCTATCGACATTTAAGTATTAATGAAGTTTGCGGGATGTGTATAAGGGTTTTAGGTTTTATAAGGGTAAAGTCAAAATTACTACGTATGTTTCCTCTATCCAACTGCTTCTCTAACTTTCAATGTTGGTGACCCAATATTCAATCACAGTTTTCATCACACCCTCCATACAATAACAATGTATTGAATTCAATGATACTATACTTTGCAGCAAAAGCTACAATACGACTTTCACCTCATAATTGTTACTGGCGTATATAAATATCTCGCTCAGCCAAAGCGTTATTTTCCTCAGACGTATATATACGTCTTTCCGAAGTATGACCTTCTCTGTCCACTGCTATCCATGAAATAATTCCGAAGGCTTTGGAATGTAATAAAGGGATATTGGCAGCGTTTGTGAAGGATTTACTTATTTCAGAGGATTTACTTATTTATTCCTTGTCTGCCCCCCCCCCGGGGGGGGGGGGGGGGGGGGGTAAGGGGGGAGGGGGGGCATTGGGGAGCGAATCGTGTAACTTTATATCGGCAGTAAAGGGATTATTAATTAATAAACCGTACAAATTTTCAAGATAAGTGTTAATTTTTTTTATATAATTTTATATATGGCAAGCCTATGGAGTTAGTGGTAATTATTAAACTTGTTCTTAACTTGGTATTGTTAAACTAATTGTAAAATACACTGTTCAGTACTGGTATATTTATAAGTGTTTTATGTCAGTGTAAATGTGTATTTTATTTTTTATTACGTCAGAATGCATTTTGTATGCTCACTTTCAGTAAATTAATAATTTTTTAAAATAATCTTTTGTTTTCGACTTTTTAATCCGCTCTCTCCCCCCTCGTAGAGTTATCACGTCTTCCCAAGTGAGCACGCCCCAAAGTTTGAGAAACTTTCCTATAGCCAACTATGATATCTCTTAAGTGAAATCCATTTAAACAAATAAGTCAACTCAGCTAAAACGAATTCCATCACTGTCTCAAACTACCGAATCATTTTTCAAATTATGGGGTTACTATTTAGTTTTCAGAAGACTTCTTAAACTTAAATTCTGGATAATTACCTTCATTGCCAGCGAAATTTTTTCTTGTCGCATGATAAGACCCAAAAAAAGGTATTAGAAAAAAGAATAAACCACAGATAAGGAAAAATAAAAACGATAAGAGAGAAGAATTAGGAAAGAAAGAATCAAAAGAAAAAAAAGGGCAGATGAGGCAAACTCTGGAGCTGCAGGCGGCAACTGACAACTGGTGCTGGAGCATCTCATGCCAATCGATCCAATAAACAAATAAGCGCAAAAAGAAGAAGAAGATGGAATAAAGAAGAACAGAAATCAATTTCCCCTCTTTTCTGCAAAAGGTGTAAAGTGGAATGCAGAACAGAAAATCAGTTTCCGAATCAATGAATTTTTATTTCACCCCTTTTTCCTCGGTTATTTATTTTACGGTGAGTTATTTATTTTATTTTAACATCATAGGTTTTCCGATAGGGTGGTTCAAAGCTCCCCTCTCCCCCCTCCAGTGGGTTCGATGGAAGATGGGGAGTTTTGGGGTGGACTAAGAATAAATGAAACCACTTACTCGTCCCTCCTCCTCATCGTGTGAAGGGTAGGCTCAGTCTGTTTCAGTGAAAGATGTTGTTTTGCGTTGTTTGGAGATTGCCTATTTTTCTTAATGTGATAAATATGGAAGGAATGCCTCCACATCACAATCTACAGCATAAGCAAATTGGATCCAAGGGGTGATTCACAGTCGGAATTTCTTTGAAACACGTCATCCAGATTTATTGTAAAGGTTACAAACATATAGCCACTGCCAGATCCGAATCCTTTTACTAACACGTGAGGCAAATGAAATTAATGATCAATAACCTCAAAAATTACAACAATTTCATATAAGTCACTTTTTGTCTGTTACATCTTCATAATACTTCTACTTTAATAACCCTTATGAAAACTGTTAACCTTTTCCACGCTCATTTTATTTCTGGATTATGGATAAAAAAATGTTAAAATTGTATGCATGTTTTTAAGGCTGTTTTCGCCATATGTACAAGACCTTAGCGCAGGAGCACGTTTTTGGACAGAAAAAATGCTTCAATTTTTATAAAAATTATTGACATTGTAACTCATGCATTTGTTTGTAGTATAGTGTTTTTAAAATTTCAGAATCTTTCATAAATATTTAGTTTTTCCATTTAACATGTAAAGGGATAGCTCATTTAGCATTATAGTATAGGAGAAAAAATGCGAAACACATATTTAATAAAAGAAAAAATGTGTCAAAACTCGTATAAAAATGAGTAATGTGATAAAATAAGTGATTCTCTACAGGACAGTGTGAAGCCAGAATATAATATTAATGTTTAAGTACTTTTATATATGAAAATATATTCATTATTTGAGTCCTTTTCTTTAACATTAGCCGAAAACAGCCTTAAGTCCTAAAAATTCATGTAAAAAATCAATTTCAATAAATGAGTAATTTACCAATAAAGAGTTGGTTTTTTGTAAGGTAGAAATCATTAAACTTGAATCATTTCACTCTAACCATAAATATAAAGCTTACAATGCCTAGCTTTTATCTTGAATTATAAATTTTATTTACATCTTTTGCATTTACATAAATGACTATGAAATTAAGAATCAAAATTTGATCGTGTATGATAAATTCAAAACAAGGTACTGCACATAGCCCAACATTGCAATCTAAACCGTAGAATTTTGTTTCTCTGCTTACTTTCTTTCCTATACTGTCTCTCTTAAAGCAGCAAATAATACTCTGTCGTGTTGGATTTGTTTTCTTCTCTGTTGGGAGAATGTAGTCAACAAAGTGTCTTTCAAACAAGTGTGAAGGGGGATGCTCAGCAGAAGGGCGTCCTCTTTTTACAAAGAGGTACTTTTAAATTATTTTCTCTATTATCGTTGTTATACGCTGAAGATAACTTCTTTTAACACCAGATTTTGAGTACATGAATTCCTCAATGTTATATTCAAGAAGAGAAGTATCTCCTTATAATATTTTTCCCTTTTTTTTAGTGACATCGATTAGCTAGAAAAAGGAGCAAAGTGCATTCGGAACAATAGAAAGCCCAAATGAAAAAATTCGGTAAAGACTGATTATATATACGCAGTGTAAATTTTCACAGTGCCAGAGTTACATTTGAGGTGCGTCAGGATGCTACATTTTGCATGCCCGAGTTCAGTTCGAGAAAAGCTGGGAAGGAATTAAATTGCACAGCAAATTCTTATTTCTGCATTTGCTGTGTTTCGTTTGTGAAACCACCCCCCTAAGATGACCGTTTCTTTGATTATCCGCGTGAGCTAGAGGTGTAGGGTTTACAACAGGAATAGACATTTTTAAATTCTTAATATGACTTTATTAAGAATGTAACCTAAGCGTATAACAATTTAGATGGTTATAGTTAAGAGAGAATCTACGACGAACAAACACACAGTAATAGTTATACCGAATCGCGTAACTTGGACCACTATCAATATTTAATCCGCCTAATCTCACTTCGAATAATATTACAAGTCCTAATATCAAATAGTCAATCCTACCTTAATCCATTCTTAGCTTCAATCTGATGAAGAGGCGTCTGGGCGCGTGTGCAGTGGTATGCACCTTGACCTAATGACTTAATCTTCAAGATGATTTCAACTGGCTGTCAATTCACGCTTGTATCACTATCACACATAACATTCCCGAAATTGCCATTCGACTTACTGAAACTTCTGTTAATTAAAAGCTATCTCATTTGCATTTCCTCTTCACGTTTCGCTTCTTGGGCTTTGGTTGGAAAAGAGTTGCCATTAATCTTGGCCCCCAAAGAACCCAGAGGTTATGTTAAAGAAAAGACGCTTGAGCCCGTCACACGTTGGGCAATACATCTAGTTTATCCTTGAGTGTCTGTTTATGATAGTAAAGACGTGATGGCTCATAATAATTCGCCTTCTGTGCCATTAGATTCTAATGAGCAGTTTCTCCTGCAGAATATAAAACTCGGTTTTAGAATATCGTTGTCTGAGTACCGGATGTTCTGTTCTCAACTTGCAAAAAATGTCCTTGTCGCTTATGACAGCTGCAAAAACGCTTGCATCGAACACTTGCACAACAAATTCCCCCGAGTGGTACTTTTCAATTATTCGAAACCATAAAAAGCACACGTGAAATAATTCGGTTGATTGATTGATTGTTGATTTTTTTGCCGCAGGAGCCTGGTTTGGCTATACTGAGCCACACAATCGTTAGTATATTAAAATTTTAAAAATATAAAGACACAATAAATACACTGGTGCGCAAAACTTAAGCAACAATGTAAAAATTTAGC